>JBBBDQ010002570.1:0-20000 GCA_037127315.1 Ascarosepion bandense | reverse complement strand
CAATTTCCAGGTCTTTATATTTTGACAGTTTTTCAAATTCCTTGATTGCTATGTTACAATCCGCTGGACAAGCCATATCAATTAATAGACAAGTTTTCTTCTTCTGGTTTTTAACAATAATGTCTGGCCTGTTTGCTTCAATTTTTCTGTCTGTGTAGATGGTGTAATCCCATAGAATGGTTACATCTTCTATTTCTGTAACCGGTGCTGGGTGATGTTCATACCAGTGTTTGCCTACAGCTTTTCCATAATGTTTGCATATTGCCCAATGTAAATATTGCCCAACTCTATCGTGGCGATTTTTATATTCATTTGGGGCAAGCACAGAACAGCCTGAGATTAGGTGGTCTATTGTTTCTTGGTGTTTATCACAAAACCTGCATTTTGGATCCATATTATTATGCATAATATTTGCCTGAAAGTTTCTAGTGAAAAGACTTTGGTCTTGTGCTGCAAGAATAAAGCCTTCAGTTTCGGACTTTAATCCAGATGCACGTAACCATCGATGAGTATTAACTTTGTCAACATTGGATTTATTGGCACGTACTGGATATTGGCCATGCAGAGGTTTGTCTTGCCAGCGCTGTTTCATCTGTTCAAGAGCTTTATCTTTGGCTTTCATTTTCATATTCTTTGCCGCAATAGTCGGCTCTTGGCTTCCGTTCTGCTTTTCTACAGAATCTACTAACTGTAAATCTTGTTTGAATTTACTGCCTTCTTTTATGATTGAATATTTTTTCTTTCTTTCTTCATGTTGCCTTACTAATTATTATTATTATTATTATTATTATTATTATTATTATTATTATAAAAGATTTTAGATTATTACAATGGGTAATACATATTTCACCGCATCCTGATGTTATTATCGCGGCTCGTCAGACCCAAATGGTAGAACAGTTGGTCCTCAAAATATATATACATATATATATAGATAGATAGATTTAAACATTTGAAATCTGGCTGTAGGACAAAATATATTCATATTTTCCTACAAAAGGTTTCTTTGTGTTCTGCCAAACGAGCTTGCTTATGTCTTTGTACCTAGAGTCTATTCATTATTATATATATATATATATATATATATATATATATATACCAGTATGCACGCAGGCACAGATAAACGTTTGATTTCTGTTGTATATTCCTTTACTTCTGAGTCCCAATCAGAGACCCAAGGCCTGAAATGTCATCATGACATTTTCCGATTATTATTGTAAAAAAAAAAAATAACCTAAGATCATTATTTTGCTGTCTTCGTCATTGTTGTAATATTGATGAAGTTTCGGCCTTTGTACGCTCTGAACGCTAAAGGGTTTGGTTCAAAATTTTAGTCCCCTGAAGAAGGTCAGAGCGGACAACAGCCGAAACGTCGTGACAATAAAGATGAGGACAATGGTCCGAACAATATAAATAATGTAAACATCTTATCTCAGTAAAACAAACAATCCTCAGATCACTCAAATTTTATACAGATAAAACACTTCGTAACGAGTGAACTGTACTTCTGAGTACATTTTTTGTAGTTTTTTAAGGCATGGGATCCCTTCAATAAATCTACCGAGACATTTTCCAGTTAATCCGAGTGCTCCAACTACCATTGGGAATATTGGTCTCTACATGGGCCACATTCTTCAGATCCATATATTTTGAAAGATTCTTTAAAGAGCTTCAATGATTCATTACAATCTGCATCGACTGCCATGTCTATAAGAAGGCATATTCTGTTTTTGTGGTTTTTAATCACGATGTCTTCACGATTAGCTTTGATTGTTCAGCCTGTGTTATATTTGTTGTGGGATTTTCCCTTTTGATAAAGATGGACTCGTCGAGAGTATACTTATATTACTGCTTTCCCGGGATCCACAACACCTGGACTACTAATCTTCATTCAAGTCTGTATCCTTACGTTAATACACTTGTTTTCTATCTCAATTACTGATCGTTGTTCATTTATTTGTGCGGGCCCTATTCCCGGGATCCACAACAATATTATTATAAATAATTCTACAATAAATAAATAATTTTACAATAAATTCCTTTTATAAATATATTATCGATTTTCTGCACTATTGTAAGAACTGCAACCTTGAAACTTCTGAATATCGTTTCTTATGTCTTTGTGTATGAGTATATCAAATTTGATTAAAATCGGACCACTCCTTCTATCGCCCGATATTTATCGGGGGTACCTCGACACGAAACCTAGCTAAGAACACTCGCAGACGTTTATAGTGCACCTGTGTAAAATTTCAAGAAAATCGGTTCAGCCGTTTCGGAGTCTATATGTAACGGACTCACAGACACATACACACACAGACAAAGTTCCATTTCTAAATAAGTTTAGATATCCTCAGTTGAGGGATTATTGTTTAGTATGTGTTTCACTGAAGGTTGCATGTGTTTAATAATAGATGGAGGGTGTTTTTATTTCGGATGTATGTAGATAGTTAGCATCATCCACTAGCTCAAGCCCATAAATTTAGAACATAAATTTATAGAAACTAGCATGGCCACAAAATGAGGGATCAGTTTACATATTGATTATAATATAGAATTGATCCCCCATTTTATACCCACATTATAATTTCTTATAAACAGTTGGCATATATTTTTTCTTCTATGTGTCCTGTCCTTTCAGGACGTTGGCGATCATGGTTTTCCACGTTTCCTTCTCCTTAGTGGCTCTTAGCACGCTTTCTCCTGTTACACCACGCAAACCTCGTTCTGTCATCCACCTGATTAGATCCTTCAAATATATTATCCACTGCTTTCCTCTACTCTTTTCCCCTCTATCTGGCCTGTTAGTATCAGGTTCTCCAAGCCCTCCTTCCTCATTGCATGTCCCAGGAACTTCAGCTGTCGCTTCCTGATGCTGAGTATTAAGTCCCCATAAAAACTGGTAATTCTGTTGTCTTCAGATGTCACATTCTGCTGTTTTCTAGGTCCTTATATTTACTTCGTTTCTTCGTTAGGATATATATATATATATTAGCATTATATTTGACGTACGGTTAGTATGCGCAATTCACTAGATCTAGAGTAACATTTAGTAAGTCAACCTTTTTTAGGTTAGTTTGTACTGGAATTCGAAATCGGGGTGCCGAGTTCGAATTCTAGTTGAATTCTTTGCATTCCCTTACGCACAAATACCCGTGAGAAAGATATTAATCCGTCTCTTCCCTCCAGTTATGGGTTAAATAACATAACAGATTGGGTTCTATCGCCTTGGTCGGCAATCAGTCTACCGCAGAAAGCAGGAAAGGTTCGTATTTTGGGAACCTATCTATCTATCTATCTATCTATCTATCTATCTATCTATCTATCTATCTATCTCAGTCTGTTCATTATCTATCTATCTATCTATCTATCTATCTATCTATCTATCTATCTATCTATCTATCTCAGTCTGTTCATTATCTATCTATCTATCTATCTATCTATCTATCTCAGTCTGTTCATTATCTATCTATCTATCTATCTATCTATCTATCTATCTATCTATCTAAGTCAGTTCACTGCAACCTTGAAACTTCTGAATATCGTTTCTTATGTCTTTGTCTATGAGTATATCAAATTTGATTAAAATCGGACCACTCCTTCTATAACTCGATTTTTTCGATTATCGATTTTCGATATTTATCGGGGGTACCTCGACACAAAACATAGCTAAGAACACTCGCAGACGTTTATAGTGCACCTGTGTAAAATTTCAAGAAAATCGGTTCAGCCGTTTCCGAGTCTATAGGTATAGTCTCATTGCATGTCCCAGGAACTTCAGCTGTCGCTTCCTGATGCTCAGTATTAAGTCCCCAGTCTACCGCAGAAAGCAAGAAGAGTTCGTATTTTGGGAACCTACCTACCTACCTATCTATCTATCTATCTATCTATCTATCTATCTATCTATCTATCTATCTATCTATCTATCTAAGTCAGTTCACTGCAACCTTGAAACTTCTGAAACATTTGGTAAGTCAACTTTTTTGAGGTTAGTTTGTACTCTTACTTTAAGACTAAAGTTGTTCATTAGGCAATGCAGCTTTTTCCATGAGCCTTGTCTTTCCATGATCTCCAAACCCCTCCTTTCTCATTGCTCGTCCTAGGAACTTTAGCTGTCCCTTCCTGATGCTCAGTATTAATTTCCTTTTCGTTTCCATCATTTCCAAAGCCTCATTATTTCTCATATGCTCGATCCATGATATTCGCAGCATCTTTATGTAGAACCACATTTCAGCTGCTTCAAGTCTTTCCTTCATCTTCGATGATACTGTCCAACATTCATTGCCATATTGAAGAACTGACATCATATAAGAATCCAGTACTCTCTTCCTAGTTTCTAGCGAAAAGGTCCTGTTTCTTAATACTCTTCCCAGCTCCTGGAATGCATCCTTGTGCTTTTGGATGTCAGGAATATAAATGTATAGAAACTACTGTGGCCACAATGTGAGGGGTCAGTTTATATATTGATTGTAACATGGAACTGGTCTCCCACTTTATATCCAGTATGCTTCTGTAGATCTACATTTCAGTTGCTTCAAGTTTTTCCTTCATCTTTGATTGTATTGTCCAGCATTTACTGCCATATTGAAGAACCGACATCACATAGCAATCCAGTACTCTCTTCTTTGTTTCTAGCGAAATTGTCCTGTTTCTTAATACTTTACTCAGCTTCTGGAATGCATCCTTGTACTTTTGGATCTCCGGAATATAAATGTATAAAAATTGATGTGACCACAAAGTGAGGGGTCAGTTTATATATTGATTGTAATATGGAACTGATCCCCACTTTATATCCAGTATGATTCTGTAGAACCACATTTCGGTTGTCTCAAGTCTTTCCTTCATCTTTTCCTTCCTGCTGTTTTCTAGGTCCTTGTATTTACTTCGTTTCTTCGTTAGGATCTATATATATATTAGCATTATATTTGACGTACGGTTAATATGCGCAATTAACTAGATCAAGAGTAACATCAAGGAAATCAACTTTTTTAGGTTAGTTTTTTACTGGAATTCGAAATCGGAGATCCGAGTTCATATTTTAGTTGAATTTCTTGCATTCACTTACGCACATATACCTTTGGGAAAGGTATTAATCCCTCACTTCCCTACAGTTATGGGGGGAAATAATAAAACAGATTGGGTTCTATAGCCTTGGCTGGCAACCAATCTACCGCAGAAAGCAATGGCAATCTACTGCGGGATAATCTTCTGCCCAGTCAGTCATGTCTCTTTCGAGACATGATTGTCCAAGCGCGTATCACGTATGGCACTTAACTGACTGACTGAATATAAAAGTTGTAAACATGATTAAGGCTTCTACTGGTCATAAAGTGGGGGATTGTTTTTATATTGTTATAAAGTAATAAAGTGATCACCGATTAATTCTTACTTATTAATACAATCCGTCTATTCTACCTTCTGCTATAGTTTAAAGAACAGGATAGAAAATCTTCTGCCCAGTCAGTCACGTCTCTTTCGAGACATGATCGCCCAAAGTGTGTATCACGTATGGCACTTAACTGACTGAATGAAGATAATTGATAGAAATATAAACAAAGCTTCTACAGGGCAAAAAGTGGGGGATCAGTTTTCTATTGTTATTAATAATAAACTGATCCCCCACTAATTAATACATATTAATACAATCTGTCTATTCTACCTTCTATAGTTTAAAGAACGGGATAGAAAATGTTCTGCCCAGTCAGTCATGTCTCTTTGGAGACATGATTGCCCAAAGCGTGTATCACGTATGACACTTAACTGACTGACAAATTCGGTCTGAAATTGAACTCGCTTTCTAGGTTCCATTTCCAGCCCCTGTAACCGTTAAGATACCCCCACGCCCAAAACCAGCAATAATATGGTATCCCCATCCAACATTCCCTTTCATGACCAACACCCCACCACCTAACACTTTCCCTCAGTAAGCACCAAACACACATCACTCCACCCACCGACATCGTTCTTTCATCGACTCCATCTTCCTCAGTCTCTCTTAATTTTCTTTCTTGTCTATTTTCCTCTCTCTCACTCTCTCTCTCTCTCTCTCTCTCTCTCTCTCTCTCTCCCTCTCTTTCTCTGAACTACAGAGAGATCAAAGAAATCACTTTTCTCCATATCTGGCGACTTTTTAAAGATATGTTAATGAGAAACTGATTTGGGAAAGTGCCCACCTCCTCTCTTTCTCCAACTTTCCCCTTCCTGATTCTTTGGAATATCTATCCACGATGTTGTAGTTTTTTTTTGTTTTTTTGTTTGTTCTTTTATTATTGGTTTAGCACTGCTTAAAAAGCCGTTTGGCACGCGCAATCATAAGTTGCTCCATTAAAACCAATGACGTGGGGAGGGCACGGGTTCCTTAATGTTGAATTCAGTTCCACTTTTATTCGTTTTTGGTTGGTAACAAAGCGCAAGTCCCGATGCATTTGGATGCTAACACGTCCCTACCTACGCATGCCACAATTCGCCTCGCGGTCAGCCGATCACTAACCATCTACCACACCCAAAATTATATCTATCTGTATATGTCAAACAGTAATTCTTCATTCTCAGTTTGTTCATATAAACAGGGAAGACGCGTACTACCTCGGGCCCATCCGACCTCGATCAAGCTTGATTAGGGGTCTCGGACATTGCTTTAGGACCCACTCTATCTGATCAAAGTTTGTGTTTTTTCTACCTACGTTTGTATACGTTATTCTTGTGGCCTGGTTAGGGGCCAGGAAGAAAGACACGAAAAGCAGAAGGTTGGTTGAAGCAGTGTATTGGAATACCAGAAGAACATTAAATACAAAATAAGAGTGTTATTAGTCAGCAGACAGAAGTGTCCGTCCGAACAGTCAAGTTACATTGCGTCGCGACTGCCTCCTCTAGGAAGTCTCGCAGGTTAGTATTTATGAAGGGGGAAGAGTTCATTCCAATGTGGATGGGGCATCATAACAGCTTTGCTTAACATAGATGCAACATATCCAATGTAGATAGTGATATAGTGATCTATCTATCTATCTATCTATCTATCTATCTATCTATCTATCTATCTATCTCAGTCTGTTCATCTATCTATCTATCTATCTATCTATCTATCTATCTATCTATCTATCTATCTATCTATCTATCTCAGTCTGTTCATATCTATCTATATATCTATCTATCTATCTATCTCAGTCTGTTCATATCTATCTATATATCTATCTATCTATCTATCTATCTGAGTCTGTTCATATCTATCTATCTATCTATCTATCTATCTATCTATCTCAGTCTGTTCATATCTATCTATCTATCTATCTATCTATCTATCTATCTATCTCAGTCTGTTCATATCTATCTATCTATCTATCTATCTATCTATCTATCTCAGTCTGTTCATATCTATCTATATATCTATCTATCTATCTATCTGAGTCTGTTCATATCTATCTATCTATCTATCTATCTATCTCAGTCTGTTCATATCTATCTATCTATCTTTCTATCTATCTATCTATCTATCTATCTCAGTCTGTTCATATCTATCTATCTATCTATCTATCTATCTATCTATCTATGTCTGTTCATATCTATCTATCTATCTATCTATCTATCTATCTATCTATCTCAGTCTGTTCATATCTATCTATCTATCTATCTATCTATGTCTTTTCGTATCTATCTATCTATCTATCTATCTATCTATCTATCTATCTATGTCTGTTCATATCTATCTATCTATCTATCTATCTATCTATCTATCTATCTCAGTCTGTTCATATATATCTATCTATCTATCTATCTATCTATCTTAGTCTGTTCATATCTATCTATCTATCTATCTATCTATCTATCTATCTATCTCAGTCTGTTCATATCTATCTATCTATCTATCTATCTATCTCAGTCTGTTCATATATCTATCTATCTATCTATCTATCTATCTATCTATCTATCTATCTATCTAAGTCTGTTCATATCTATCTATCTATCTATTTCAGTCTGTTCATATTATCTATCTATCTATCTATCTATCTATCTATCTATCTATCTATCACAGTCTCCTCCTTATCTATCTATCTATCTATCTATCTATCTATCTATCTATCTATCTCAGTCTGTTCATATCTATCTATCTATCTATCTATCTATCTATCTATCTATCTATCTATCACAGTCTCTCCTTATCTATCTATCTATCTATCTATCTATCTATCTATCTATTTCAGTCTGTTCATATCTATCTATCTATCTATTTCAGTCTGTTCATATCTATCTATCTATCTATCTATCTATCTATCTCAGTCTGTTCATATCTATCTATCTATCTATCTATCTATCTATCTATCTATTTCAAACTGTTCATATCTATCTATCTATCTATCTATCTATCTATCTATCTATCTATCTATCGCAAACTGTTCATATCTATCTATCTCTCTATCTCTCTATCTATCTCAGTCTCCTAATTATCTATCTATCTATCTATCTCAGTCTCCTCATTATCTATCTATCTATCTATCTATCTATCTATCTATCTATTTGAGTCTGTTCATATCTATCTATCTATCTATCTATCTATCTATCTATCTATCTATCTATCTACCTATCTATTTGAGTCTGTTCATAATTGGGCTTCTTGACAAAATACAAAGGAGGATCTGTAACGTGGTTGATACTGACTTGGCAGACCGGCTGCAGCCGCTCTCTCACCGGCGTGATGTGGCTTCCCTGTGCCTCTTCTACAAGTACTTTCATGGCTTCTGCTCCGATGAGCTTAGTTCACTAGTGCCGCCTAAGCTCGAATTTACACGAGATGCTAGATTAGCAACTAGGTCCCACCCTTTTACAGTTAAACAAATAAGATGTAACCGTAAATTCTACTCCAACAGCTTCTTTTCTCGCGCTTCCCGCCTGTGGAACTCCCTTCCACAAGTCTGCTTTCCCGACAGTTACAATCTCCAGGTGTTTAGATGTAGGGTCAACAGACACCTCCTATCACACTAACTCCCAACTATTCTCACAACACTCTCATCTACCAACCCTCATTCTCGGTATCCTTACCCGCCTATCACCCACCCTCTGTCACTTCCTATATTTAATCAGCCTTTCTCCACTCTACGTAGCCCCCTGCGCAGTAGTAGCAGTGACATGCCTTGCTAGGGGTGAAACGCTTATAAAAAAAAATATATCTATCTATCTATCTATCTATCTATCTATCTATCTCAGTCTATTCATATCTATCTATCTATCTATCTATCTATCTATCTATCTATCACAGTCTATTCATATCTATCTATCTATCTATCTATCTATCTATCTATCTATCTATCTATCTATCACAGTCTATTCATATCTATCTATCTATCTATCTATCTATCTATCTATCTATCTCAGTCTATTCATATCTATCTATCTATCTATCTATCTATCTATCTATCTATCTATCTCAGTCTATTCATATCTATCTATCTATCTATCTATCTATCTATCTGTTAGGGCCGTAAGAAAAACACGAAAAGATGGTAGGTCGAAGCAGTGTATTGGAATAACAGAACATTTTTTTTTCATTTCACCCCAAACAAGGCATTCCATTGCCACAATTGCGCCGTGTGTTACGCAGGGGAAAGTGATTGGAAAAAGTGGTTAGATATAGAAAATGCCAAAAGGATGTTGATAGATGGGGTAAGAATAGTGAGGATGGTGGTTGGGTAGATGGGAGAGGTGTTTGAGAGAACGGATGCGAGTTAGTGTGTTAGGAGGTGTCTATTGACCTAACATTTAAACTCCTGGAGATTGTAGCTGTCGGGGAAGCAAGTATTCCACAGGCGGGAAGTGCGAGAAAAGAAGCTGTTGGAGTAGAAATTGCAGTTACATTTTATCTGTTTCACTCTAAAAGGGTGGGACCTAGTAGCTAATCTAGTATCTCGTGCAAATTCGTACTTAGGGGGCACTAGTGATCTAAGTTCATCGGAGTAGAAGCCGTGAAAGTATTTATAGTAGAGGCACAGGGAAGCCACGTCACGCCGGTGAGAGAGTGACTGCAGGCGGTCTGCCAAATCGGTGTCGATCACATTACAAATTGTCCGTTGTATTTTGTCAAGAACCCCGAGGAGAATAGCAGGGGTACCTGACCAGATGTGGCAGCAGTATTCAATACACGGGCGGATGGTAGACTTATAAATGTGCAGGATAGATTCAGACGGGAAAAAACTTCCGGGCCCTGCACAGAGAACCGACTTTCATAGCAGCGGATTTAGCAATGGATTCGATATAGTCATTACACTTGAGGTCCGCATAGATTGTGAGACCAAGGAGGCGTAGTGTTTTACTCTCTAAGAGGCAAGCCTGTTCCATGCTAATGGGAGGTAGGAGCGATTGTCTATGATGGTTAATTGATAGCAGCTTCGTTTTGGAAGTATTAAAATTTACGAGCCATTTCTTGCCCCAGTTAACTACGGATCGGCGTACATGCCTACTTTGGATCTTATGGCATCGGGGAGATCATTAATGTAGATCAGAAAGAGCGTAGGATCTAGAATAGAGCCTTGAGGGACACCCGTGTTCGTATGGTAGTTTTGGGAGGTATGTCCGTTTAATACCACCTTCAATGTGCGGTTAGAGAGAAACACATGTCCAGTTATATCATATGTAGATAGTGTTATAGTGATCTATCAATCTATCTATCGATCTATCTATCTATCTATCTCTCTCTCTCTCTCTCTCTCTATATATATATATATATAAGTCTGTTCATTATCTATCTATCTATCTATCAAACAATTTCAGTCTGTTCATATCTATCTATTTATCTATCAATTTCAGTCTGTTCATATCTATCTATCTATCTATCTATCTATCTCAGTCTGTTCATATCTATCTATCTATCTATCTATCTATCTATCTATCTCAGTCTGTTCATATCTATCTATCTATCTATCTATCTCAGTCTGTTCATATCTATCTATCTATCTATCTATCTCAGTCTGTTCATATCTATCTATCTATCTATCTATCTATCTATCTATCTATCTATCTCAGTCTGTTCATATCTACCTATCTATCTATCTCAGTCTGTTCATATCTATCTATCTATCTATCTATCTATCTATCTATCTATCTATCTCAGTCTGTTCATATCTATCTATCTATCTATCTATCTATCTATCTCAGTATGTTCATATCTATCTATCTATCTATCTATCTATCTATCTATCTATCTATCTATCTATCTCAGTATGTTCATATCTATCTATTTATCTATCTATCTATCTATCTATCTATCTCAGTCTGTTCATATCTATCTATCTATTTATCTATCTATCTATTTCAGTCTGTTCATATCTATCTATCTATCTATCTATCTATCTATCTATCTATCTATCTATCTCAGTCTGTTCATATCTATCTATCTATCTATATATATATATATATATATATATATATATATATATATATATCTCAGTCTGTTCATATCTATCTATCTATCTATCTATCTATCTATCTATCTATCTCAGTCTGTTCCTATCTATCTATCTATCTATCTATTTCAGTCTGTTCATATCTATCTATCTATCTATCTATCTATCTATCTATCTATCTATCTATCTATCTATCTATCTATCTAAGTCTGTTCAGATCTATCTATCTATCTATCTATCTATCTATCTATCTATCTATCTATCTATCTATCTATCTATCTATCTCAGTCTGTTCATATCTATCTATCTATCTATCTATCTATCTATCTATCTCGGTCTGTTCATATCTATCTATCTATCTATCTCAGTCTGTTCATATCTATCTATCTATCTATCTATCTCAGTCTGTTCATATCTATCTATCTATTTATCTATCTATCTATTTCAGTCTGTTCATATCTATCTATCTATCTATCTATCTATCTATCTATCTATCTATCTATCTATCTATCTCTCAGTCTGTTCATATCTATCTATCTATCTATATATATATATATATATATATATATATATATATCTCAGTCTGTTCATATCTATCTATCTATCTATCTATCTATCTATCTATCTATCTATCTATCTATCTCAGTCTGTTCCTATCTATCTATCTATCTATCTATTTCAGTCTGTTCATATCTATCTATCTATCTATCTACCTATCTATCTATCTATCTATCTATCTATCTATCTATCTATCTATCTATCTATCTAAGTCTGTTCAGATCTATCTATCTATCTATCTATCTATCTATCTATCTATCTATCTATCTCTGTTCATATCTATCTATCTATCTATCTATCTATCTATCTATCTATCTATCTATCTATCTATCTCAGTCTGTTCATATCTATCTATCTATCTATCTATCTATCTATCTATCTATCTATCTATCTCGGTCTGTTCATATCTATCTATCTATCTATCTATCTCAGTCTGTTCATATCTATCTATCTATCTATCTATCTATCTATCTATCTATCTATCTCAGTCTGTTCATATCTATTTATCTATCTATCTATTTATGTCTGTTCATATCTATCTATCTCGAGTGCCTCTTATAGGAAGTCTCACAGGATAGTATTTAGAAAAGAGGAAGAGTTCATTCCAATGTAGATGGGGCACCATAACAGTTACAAATTAAACTAAGCACAACCGACTACTAAAAGATTAAAAAATTTCACGAATTTTAACGCCATTCTTGGGTCTTTTTTCTCATCCAAATGTGTAAACTTAGTTCCAACAGAAGCTTCATTTGTATTCGTTTCCGATTATATTAATGTGTACTAATTCTAGGGGGATCTGTTTCTTACTTCTTAACAATAGAAAACTGCTCCCCCACTTCAAACAGAAGCTTTTGGTGTTTGTTTCTGATTATATTAATGTGTACTAATTCTAGGGGGATCTGTTTTATGCTTTATAAAATAGAAAACCGATCCCCCACTATAGGTCTAACAGAAGCTTTAATTGTATTTATTTCCGACTATATATTTTTATCTAGGTGGATCAGTTTATTACTTCATAACAATAAAAAACCGATCCCCCATTTTATGTCCAACAGAAACTTTATTTCTATTCGTTTATGATTATATTTCTTCTTCTTCTATGTGCCTTGTCCTTTCAGGATGTAAGCGATCATGGCCCTCCACATCTCCATATCCCTGGTGGCTCTTAGCACGCTTTCTCCTGTTACACCACCCAAACCCCACTCTGCCATCCGCTAGCTCAAGCCCATAAATCTAGAATATAAATGTATAGAAACTAGTATGGCCATAAAATGAGAGATCAATTTATATATTGGTTATAATATAGAATTGATCCCCCATTTTATATCCACATTATAATTTCTTATAAACTGTTGACATATGTCTTCTTCTTTGTGCCCTGTCCTTTCAGGACGTAGGCGATCATGGCTTTCCACATCTCCCTGTCCCTGGAGGCTCTTAGCATGCTTCCTTCTGTTACACAACGCAACACAATGCAACCCCCGTTCTGCCATCCACCCGCTCAGGCCCGTCAAGTACGTTGCACACTGCTTTCCTCTGTCTCTCCTTCCCTCTATCTAGCATGTGAGTACCAAATTCTCCAAGCCCTCCTACCTCATTGCATGTCCCTGGAACTTTAGCTGTTTCTTCCTGATGCTCAGTATTAATTTCCTTTTCGTTGCCATTCTTTCCAAAACCTCATCATTGCTCACATGCTCGATCCACGATATCCGCAGCATCCTTCTGTAGAACCACATTTCAGCTGCTTCAAGTTTTTTCCTTCATTTTCGATGAGATTGTCCAGCCTTCACTGCCATATCCTGCTATTTAACCCATACAGACGAATTAATACCTTTCCCAAGGATATTTGCGCGTAAGTGACTGCAGCGAATTCAGCTGGAATTCGAAATCGGCTCTCTGATTTCTCGTTCCAAGCCGATACCCACTGCACTACAACATTGACAGAAAGTATTTTTTCTTGGGAAGGATACCGTGCAGAGACAGACAAATAATGAGATTCCAAAATCTAAACTATATTAATCGAGTGAGCAATGACAAAGGAAGTTGTTTGCGATCGGCTGGTCAGCGTTTTGGAGTGAACAAAACCGAATAACAGAATTCGAACACTGGAATTAATAATGGAATAATTGGCGAATGCGAATAGAATAATCAAGCCGAATTAGAAAATAGGGGAGACCAAAGGAAAATAAATGACAAGCGTCCACACGAAAACGAGAGCTTCCACTCTCTCCACTCGACATTCAGTTAGCCAGTTAAGTGCCATACGTGATACACGCTTGGGCGATCATGTCTCGAAAGAGACTTGACTGACTTGGCTGAAGATTTTCTATCCTGCTCTTTAAACTATAGCTAAAGTTAGAAGAGATTGATTGTATTATTAAAAATAATTAGTGGGGGATCAGTTTATAACTTATTAACAACAAAACATTAATCCCCCACTTTATGTCCAGTGGAAACTTTACTTATATTTCCAACTATTATCTCCATTCAGTCAGTTAAGTGCCATACGTGATACACGCTTGGGCGATCATGTCTCGAAAGAGACTTGACTGACTGGGCAGAAGATTATCCCGCAGTAGGTTGCCATTACTTTCTGCGGTAGACTGGTTGCCGACCAAGGCTATAGAACTCAATCTATCTTTTTATTTGACTTATAGCTAGAGGGGAAAGAAATGAATTATCTTATTAAGTAGTAATTAGTGGGGGATCAATTTATTACTTCATAACAATAAAAAACCGATCCCCCATTTTAGGTCCAACAGAAACTGTATTTCTATTCGTTTATGATTATAATTCTTCTTCTTCTATGCGCCTTGTCCTTTCAGGATGTAAGCGATCATGGCCCTCCACGTTTCCATATCCCTGGTGGCTCTTAGCACGCTTTCTCCTGTTACACCACCCAAAACCCACTCTGCCATCCGCTAGCTCAAGCCCATAAATCTTGAATATAAATGTATAGAAACTAATGTGGCCACAAATGAGGGATCAATTTATATATTGGTTATAATATAAAATTGATCCCCCATTTTATATCCACATTTTAATTTCTTATAAACAGTTGACATATATCTTCTTCTATGTGCCCTGTCCTTTCAGGACATAGGCGATCATGGCCTTCCACGTCTCCCTATCTCTGGTGGCTATTAGCACGCTTTCTCCTGTAACACCACGCAACCCCCGTTCTGTCATCCACCTGCTCTGGCCCGTCAAGTACGTTACACGCTGCTTCCCTCTGTCTCTCCTTCCCTCTATCTAGCATGTGAGAATCAGATTCTCCAAGCCCTCCTACCTCATTGCATGTCTCAGGAACTTTTACTCTTGGGAAAAAAATGACTCTACATCTTTCCCCTCCCCAACTATTGCTAAATTATCATTCTTCTTTATATGCCGTGTCCCTTCAGGACGTAGTTGATCATGAAATTCCACTTGCCCCTATCACTGTGTCACTCTTAATATTTTTTTTCTTGGTAAACTGCAAGAAAATCGAATGCATCGTCATCAGCAAAAAAAGCAGCCCAAAATGCCAATTACAGGTGGGGGATACTAAAATCAAGCAGGTTCAAGAATTTAAATACCTGGGAAGTGTTCTAATAGAAGACGGAAAGTGCGACACAGAGATCCGAAGGCGAATTGGCATGGCGAAGGAAGCATTCCAGAAGTTGAGTAAAGTATGAAACAGGACAATTTCGCTAGAAACAAAGAAGAGAGTACTGGATTGCTATGTAATGTCGGTTCCTCAATATGGCACTGAATGCTGGGCAATATCATCAAAAATGAAGAAAAAAATTGAAGCAACTGAAATGTGGTTCTACAGAAGGATGCTGCGAATATCATGGATCGAGCATGTGAGCAATGATGATGATTTGGAATGAAAGCTTTAAAACTAATCCATAGTCCTGGGGCTCAAACTTTTTGGACGTTGTCCCGAAGGACTAAAAAGCAGTAGTTGTTTCCAGTTAAAGCGAAACTGTAGACTGAAAGAAAAATGAATGGGTGTAAGTCAAATTTTGAAGTTTGGTGAGAATCGGATAAAAATTGTGGATTTGTATAAAAGACATACAGACAGATAAACAGACAGACACACAAACATCTTGCCTTTTCTATATATTATGGTTTTCTGCACTATTGTAAGAACTGCAACCTTGAAGCTTCTGAATATTGTTTCATGTATCTATGAGTGTATCAAATATAACCCGATTTTTTCGATTATCGATTTTCGATATTTATCGGGGGTACCTCGACACAAAACCTAGCTACGAACACTCGCAGACGCTTATAGTACAACTGTGTAAAATTTCAAGAAAATCGGTTCAGCCGTTTCGGAGTCTATAGGTAACGAGCACGCACACACAGACAGACAGACAGACACACACACACACACACACACACACACACACACACACACACATGCACACACACAGACAAAGTTCCATTTATAAATCAGTTTAGAATACTTAATTATGTTATTGCAATAATTTAAATACATAGTTATATTTTATTTCATTAACCGTTAATATTTTTATGATAATTTATATATATGGTTCTTATTTATATAATGGAACTTATAATAATTGTAATAATTTTAATACATGGTTATTTTTATTTCATTGAAGGATACGAAGCGTTAAAGTTATTTAACATTACTTTCATATAAGGGAGTTTAATGTCAGAGTTTGCTGTCTCTGGTACAAGGGCTGGTTGGTTGGGAGCACCCACGATGACTTTGCCCAGGCTTCGAAAAGTGTATAAACTGCAACCGTTGGTGTGGCTCTAAATTTACTGTTTGGACTCGTGGGGAATGTGGAGTTATCCCTTAAATGCCATTACTCCGTGGTCCATTCTGGCCAGGAGACTCCGTGGTCCATTCTGGCCAGGAGTGGTAGTACCTGTTAGAGTCCCATTTATGGGACAAATTGCTTGGATATGTGCCTGAATATGCGCGTTTGCTATAAGTACACTGCGTGTGTGTGTGTGTGTGTGTGTGTGTGTGTGTGTGTGTGTGTGTGTGTGTGCACATCTGAGGCGGCTATTTAAATACTTACTGTGGGTGTAGAATATTTGCATCCTATATATATATATATATATATATATATATATATATATATAACAGTACTGATGAGCTGTGATACAGCGAAACAGATCAGTCTGCGGATGATTATATATATATAATCAGAAAGTATATATATATATTAGTCATCCACATACAAGCCTGTTTCGCTGTATCACAGCTCATCAGTGTGGCTAGACACATCCATATAATTTTGCAAGTCAGTGAAAAAAACTTTTACGATCAACGAAGGCGACAGAAAAAACTAAGCGTGTTTGTGTGGAAAAAAAACAACACGCACGCACGCACGCATGTAAACTTTCTGACCTACTTACCACTTGACTTATCTATTATAGACAATACCTTGGTTATCAAAAAAGCAAACACATCTGGACATGTAAAGTCACCAGTTTATTCGCCTGAAGAGGATCAACTTTAGACTCGAAACACGTGTAGCAGCACAAAAAAAGCAAGTAATAATTATAATAATAGCAACAATAAATATGGACTTTAAACAAAACTTTCACGACTTCTCGCACTTTTTCTTATATATATATATATATATATATATATAATTTTCGATATTTAAATCCGTTGGAATGGAATTTGAATAAATAAAGATTTGTTTTCGGCCGCTGCTGAAGAAACGAGGAATTCCACGTAGAAATGGCTATCCAATAGATTTAAATATAGAATTTTTTGTTTTATTTTTTATACTTGGATCTGTAAATAGAATATAATATTTGCATCGAGCCCCAACCTTGATCAATTTTAATATTAATTTCATTAATATTAATAAGATCGTTTTTTTTTCGATTTACCTATCTGATCATCCTTTTGGATTTAATATATATATATATATATATATATATATATATATATATATATAATAGACAATGAATGACTATTATGCTTATTCATGAGCAGTTTTAAACATCGTATTTTGGCTTGAATTTCAGGTGAAAATAAGGACAAAAATTTTGGTTCTAAGATTTCGGCTCACATGAGCCATCTTTAGAGAGGTTACAAGGACATTAACATTAAAACATCCACCATCAAAGATAGTTTTATCTTGTGTTGATTTTATGTCGTGAGTCGAAAGCTTAGAACCAACTTAATAAAAAATTATCCAAATGTTGGAGAATTTTTGTCTTTATTTTCGTCTGAAATTAAAGCCAAAATACAATGTTTAGAAGAGCTCTTGATTAAACATAATAGGTATTCAATTGTCTCTTATATTTAACAGTATATGTTTAGAAAATTATCTGCTGCCTCGATACACTATATATATATAACAGACAATGAATGTCTGTTATGTTTATTCATGAGCAGTTCTAAACATCGTATTTTGGCTTTAATTTCAGGTGAGAATGCAGACAAAAAGTGTCCAAAATAAGAGGCCATCCACATTAAATCAAAACAACCCATGTTTAGAAATTTATCTGCTGCCCCGATACAATATATATATATATATATATATATATATATAGTGCGGGAAGCCGTGAATGTTTTGTTTGAAGTGTATATCTTCTTCTTCTTCATGTGCCATGTCTCTTCAGGTCGTAGGCGATCATGGACTTCCACTTGGTTCTGTTTCTTCTCGCTCCCAATAAATTTTTCTCTTGGTATCTCTTCCAAGCCCCGCTCCGTCAACCATTTCCTCAAACCTAAAAAAAAGTACGTCTCGCGCTGCTTTCCCCTATCTCTTCCTTCCATTTATCAGACCTGTGAGTATCAAGTTCTCCAGGCCATCCTTCCGCATTACGTGTCCCAGGTACCTCATTTGTCACTTGCAGATATTTATTATCAGTGTTTTTTCTCGTTCGCATACTTTCCAACACCTCATCGTTGCACACGTGCTCTGTCCATGGTGTTCTCAGCATCCTTCTGTAAAACCACATTTGTGCTGCCTCTCCTTCATCTTTGATAAAGATCATCCAGCATTCATTTCCATATAGAAGGACAGATATTACAGATCAATCCAGCACTCTTTTCTTTGTTTCTAATGAGATTTTCTTGTCTTTCAGTACTCTGGTTAGCTTCTGAAATGCGTCTTTGGCCATGCCAATGCGTCTTTGGAACTATCCAGCACTCTTTTCTTGGTTTCTAATGAGATTTTCTTGTCTTTCATTACTCTGGTTAGCTTCTGAAGTGCGTCTTTGGCCATGCCAATGCGTCTTTGGAACTATCCAGCACTCTTTTCTTGGTTTCTAATGAGATTTTCTTGTCTTTCAGTACTCTGGTCAGCTTCTGAAATGCGTCTTTGGCCATGCCAATCCTTCTTTGGATCTATCCAGCACTCTTTTCTTGGTTTCTAATGAGATTTTCTTGTCTTTCAGTACTCTGGTTAGCTTCTGAAATGCGTCTTTGGCCATGCCAATCCGTCTTTGGATCTATCCAGCACTCTTTTCTTGGTTTCTAATGAGATTTTCTTGTCTTTCATTACTCTGGTTAGCTTCTGAAATGCGTCTTTGGCCATGACAATACGTCTTTGGATCTATCCAGCACTCTTTTCTTGGTTTCTAATGTGATTTTCTTGTCTTTCATTACTCTGGTTAGCTTCTGAAATGCGTCTTTGGCCATGCCAATCCGTCTTTGGATCTATCCAGCACTCTTTTCTTGGTTTCTAATGAGATTTTCTTGTCTTTCAGTACTCTGGTTAGCTTCTGAAATGCGTCTTTGGCCATGCCAATCCGTCTTTGGATCTATCCAGCACTCTTTTCTTGGTTTCTAATGTGATTTTCTTGTCTTTCAGGACTCTGGTTTGCTTCTAAAATGCGTCTTTGGCCATGCCAATCCGTCTTTGGATCTATCCAGCACTCTTCTCTTGGTTTCTAATGAGATTTTCTTGTCTTTCAGTACTCTGGTTAGCTTCTGAAATGCGTCTTTGGCCATGACAATACGTCTTTGGATCTATCCAGCACTCTTTTCTTGGTTTCTAATGAGATTTTCTTGTCTTTCAGTACTCTGGTTAGCTTCTGAAATGCGTCTTTGGCCATGCC
>JBBBDQ010002569.1:292500-460328 GCA_037127315.1 Ascarosepion bandense | reverse complement strand
TTGGAGAGGACGCAAACACATGGTCGACAAAGGAGTCTGTTGCCTCCGTCCGTGTCAAGGGGGTCTGGGGATGCCACACTTGAGGAGCCACGTGCTCGCTTCAAGGTTGGCATTCCTCAGGCGCGCGTTAGAGGAAGATCGGTTGCTTGCGGGGGTAGTGAGGGACATGTTCCCTTGCCTTACCATCACGCCCCCGACCCTATGGCTGACCGTCAGGCCTTGGGTGCGACCGAAATTCCTCTCGAATGTCTGGCGGCTTTACAGGCCATTCCACGGTCCAGTGACCTTTCACAGCCTAGGAAAATCTTCTATCGGGGATTAGTGGAGGGTGCCGTGAAGGATAAGCTGTGGAGTAAGCTCGGCATGTCGAGAGTGGAGTACCGCTCTCATTGGTCTTGGGCGCCAGGTGCAGATTGGCTCAGCAACTCTGAGTTTTCTCTGACCTGGCGATTGGCTCGGAATGGTTTGTCTCTCAATGACAAGCGTTTCGCAATGGGCCTGGCGGATTTGCCAGATTGTGAACGTTGCAACCTTGGAATCAAGGAGACGTCTGCGCACGCCTTCTTCCATTGTTCGCGCGTTCGCCCGTTGTGGGCGCGTGTCGGCGAGTTGACTGCTCGTATCGCGCCGCGGGAGCTCGTGCTCATTGATCGCGCATACGCTGTGGACAATGTGTTGCCCCCGTACTCTGGAGTGAAGCGGATGGTGTTTCTGACGCTGCTGGCTTCGGCTAGAATGGTGATATGGACGACGCGACTGGAGGAAGTCTTGCGGGGCGGTCGTCTTTCGGATCAGGATCTAATCCGATATTTTGAGCACCAGCTCAAAATGAAGATTAGAACTGAACGGAAACGGCTGCACCCGACAGACTTTTGCGAAAGGTGGATACATGCAGCGAGCCTGGTTCGTGTGACCGGGGCTAGCCTTGATTTTCTTTTTTAGATCTGCTAATCACATCGGGGGGGATTCCTTTGGAACCCTTCCCGTGGTTAAGGTAGATATTCTTTTGTGTACCTAGTTAATGTGAGTGTATGGGTTGTCCTAGCCTGTTCCCGGCTCCAATACTTTTGTTATGATCCAGTTCGAGATCCCCTTTGTCCATCGTTATTTTGTCCCGTTTTACTCTCGGCTGGGTCAGCCTTATATATTCCCCAGTCCAATTTATTTTAACCTGCTTCTCCTTTCACCTGTAGAAAGAGAGCTACTTGATTTTGCCTTTTAAGGCAGAATACAGTGGCCTCTTTAATTATGAGGGTGTGTTTGGGTCTTACTAACACCATGTATATGATGTTCATTTGAAATTGTTTTTAGTTTGGGGTTTTTTGTTTCTTCATTCCCCCTTCCCATCATGTCATTTCATGCACAAATTTTTAAATCTATTTTTGTATTATATTTGTAAATAGTCACAAATTTTTATGTACATTTGGGGCGTTTTGTAGGTCCCTAAGTATGGTTTTTGTGGTATTTTGGTGTACGATATGTATGAGTGTTGATGGACAAATTCTTATGGTGATTGAGAAAATTGTAACGTATGTATGGGTCGTGAATCCGATTAGCTAGGTATAAGATAGAGTACTGAAGACCACCCCAAGTTTTGTTCCCCCTCCCATTTTTCGGCCTTGTGCCATAATCTTTTTGTAAAATAAAAGATAAATAAAACTAGCCATTTCCTCCCAAACTTGTGTTCGATGGAGTCTCTCCGTGAAGGGCTTGGCGGAGGTGTGTAACACATACCTCTTTCCCATGATCCTATACCGGCTGTCAGTACTTCCCCTTTGTGACGATCATGAGAAGGCGCTCGAGCGTTTGCTATTCTCCTGTCTGTGGAGAGGACGCAAACACATGGTCGACAAAGGAGTCTGTTGCCTCCGTCCGTGTCAAGGGGGTCTGGGGATGCCACACTTGAGGAGCCATGTGCTCGCTTCGAGGTTGGCATTCCTCAGGCGCGCGTTGGAGGAAGATCGGTTGTTGCGGGGGTAGTGAGGGACATGTTCCCTTGCCTTACCATCACGCCCCCGACCCTATGGCTGACCGTCAGGCCTTGGGTGCGACCGAAATTCCTGCTCGAATGTCTGGCGGCTTTACAGGCCATTCCACGGTCCAGTGACCTTTCACAGCCTAGGAAAATCTTCTATCGGGGATTAGTGGAGGGTGCCGTGAAGGATAAGCTGTGGAGTAAGCTCGGCATGTCGAGAGTGGAGTACCGCTCTCATTGGTCTTGGGCGCCAGGTGCGGACTGGCTCAGCAACTCTGAGTTTTCTCTGACCTGGCGATTGGCTCGGAATGGTTTGTCTCTCAATGACAAGCGTTTCGCAATGGGCCTGGCGGATTTGCCAGATTGTGAGCGTTGCAACCTTGGAATTAAGGAGACGTCTGCGCACGCCTTCTTCCATTGTTCGCGCGTTCGCCCGTTGTGGGCGCGTGTCGGCGAGTTGACTGCTCGTATCGCGCCGCGGGAGCTCGTGCTCATTGATCGCGCATACGCTGTGGACAATGTGTTGCCCCCGTACTCTGGAGTGAAGCGGATGGTGTTTCTGTCGCTGCTGGCCTCGGCTAGAATGGTGATATGGACGACGCGACTGGAGGAAGTCTTGCGGGGCGGTCGTCTTTCGGATCAGGATCTAATCCGATATTTTGAGCACCAGCTCAAAATGAAGATTAGAACTGAACGGAAACGGCTGCACCCGACAGACTTTTGCGAAAGGTGGATACATGCAGCGAGCCTGGTTCGTGTGACCGGGGCTAGCCTTGATTTTCTTTTTTAGATCTGCTAATCACATCGGGGGGGATTCCTTTGGAACCCTTCCCGTGGTTAAGGTAGATATTCTTTGGTGTACCTAGTTAATGTGAGTGTATGGGTTGTCCTAGCCTGTTCCCGGCTCCAATGCTTTTGTTATGATCCAGTTCGAGATCCCCTTTGTCCATCGTTATTTTGTCCCGTTTCATTCTCGGCTGGGTCAGCCTTATATATTCCCCAGTCCAATTTATTTTAACCTGCTTCTCCATCCCCCTTAGAAAGAGAGCTACTTGATTTTGCCTTTTAAGGCAGAATACAGTGGCCTCTTTAATTATGAGGGTGTGTTTGGGTCTTACTAACACTATGTATATGATGTTCATTTGAAATTGTTTTTAGTTTGGGGTTTTTTGTTTCTTCATTCCCCCTTCCCATCATGTCATTTCATGCACAAATTTTTAAATCTATTTTTGTATTATATTTGTAAATAGTCACAAATTTTTATGTACATTTGGGGCGTTTTGTAGGTCCCTGGTATGTTTTTTGCGGTATTTTGGTGTACGATATGTATGAGTGTTGATGGACAAATTCTTATGGTGATTGAGAAAATTGTAACGTATGTATGGGTCGTGAATCGGATTAGCTAGGTATAAGATAGAGTAACTGAAGACCACCCCAAGTTTTGTTCCCCCTCCCATTTTTCGGCCTTGTGCCATAATCTTTGTAATAAAAGATAAATAAAACTAGCCATTTCCTCCCAAACTTGTGTTCGATGGAGTCTCTCCGTGAAGGGCTTGGCGGAGGTGTGTAACACATACCTCTTTCCCATGATCCTTTACCGGCTGTCAGTACTTCCCCTTTGTGACGATCATGAGAAGGCGCTCGAGCGTTTGCTATTCTCCTGTCTGTGGAGAGGACGCAAACACATGGTCGACAAAGGAGTCTGTTGCCTCCGTCCGTGTCAAGGGGGTCTGGGGATGCCACACTTGAGGAGCCACGTGCTCGCTTCGAGGTTGGCATTCCTCAGGCGCGCGTTGGAGGAAGATCGGTTGCTTGCGGGGGTAGTGAGGGACATGTTCCCTTGCCTTACCATCACGCCCCCGACCCTATGGCTGACCGTCAGGCCTTGGGTGCGACCGAAATTCCTGCTCGAATGTCTGGCGGCTTTACAGGCCATTCCACGGTCCAGTGACCTTTCACAGCCTAGGAAAATCTTCTATCGGGGATTAGTGGAGGGTGCCGTGAAGGATAAGCTGTGGAGTAAGCTCGGCATGTCGAGAGTGGAGTACCGCTCTCATTGGTCTTGGGCGCCAGGTGCGGACTGGCTCAGCAACTCTGAGTTTTCTCTGACCTGGCGATTGGCTCGGAATGGTTTGTCTCTCAATGACAAGCGTTTCGCAATGGGCCTGGCGGATTTGCCAGATTGTGAGCGTTGCAACCTTGGAATTAAGGAGACGTCTGCGCACGCCTTCTTCCATTGTTCGCGCGTTCGCCCGTTGTGGGCGCGTGTCGGCGAGTTGACTGCTCGTATCGCGCCGCGGGAGCTCGTGCTCATTGATCGCGCATACGCTGTGGACAATGTGTTGCCCCCGTACTCTGGAGTGAAGCGGATGGTGTTTCTGACGCTGCTAGCCTCGGCTAGAATGGTGATATGGACGACGCGACTGGAGGAAGTCTTGCGGGGCGGTCGTCTTTCGGATCAGGATCTAATCCGATATTTTGAGCACCAGCTCAAAATGAAGATTAGAACTGAACGGAAACGGCTGCACCCGACAGACTTTTGCGAAAGGTGGATACATGCAGCGAGCCTGGTTCGTGTGACCGGGGCTAGCCTTGATTTTCTTTTTTAGATCTGCTAATCACATCGGGGGGGATTCCTTTGGAACCCTTCCCGTGGTTAAGGTAGAAATTCTTTTGTGTACCTAGTTAATGTGAGTGTATGGGTTGTCCTAGCCTGTTCCCGGCTCCAATACTTTTGTTATGATCCAGCTCGAGATCCCCTTTGTCCATCGTTATTTTGTCCCGTTTTACTCTCGGCTGGGTCAGCCTTATATATTCTCCAGTCCAATTTATTTTAACCTGCTTCTCCATTCCCCTGTAGAAAGAGAGCTACTTGATTTTGCCTTTTAAGGCAGAATACAGTGGCCTCTTTAATTATGAGGGTGTGTTTGGGTCTTACTAACACTATGTATATGTTTTCATTTGAATTATGTTTTTGGGTGTTGGGGATTTTGTTTCTTCATACCCCCTTCCCATCATGTCATTTCATGTATAAATTTTTAAATCTATTTTTGTATTATATTTGTAAATAGTCACAAATTTTTATGTACATTTGGGGCGTTTTGTAGGTCCCTGGTATGGTTTTTGCGGTATTTTGGTGTACGATATGTATGAGTGTTGATGGACAAATTCTTATGGTGAATTGAGAAAATTGTAACGTATGATGGGTCGTGAATCCGATTAGCTAGGTATAGGATAGAGTTACTGAAGACCACCCCAAGTTTTGTTCCCCCTCCCATTTTTCGGCCTTGTGCCATAATCTTTGTAATAAAAGATAAATAAAACTAGCCATTTCCTCCCAAACTTGTGTTCGATGGAGTCTCTCCGTGAAGGGCTTGGCGGAGGTGTGTAACACATACCTCTTTCCCATGATCCTTTACCGGCTGTCAGTACTTCCCCTTTGTGACGATCATGAGAAGGCGCTCGAGCGTTTGCTATTCTCCTGTCTGTGGAGAGGACGCAAACACATGGTCGACAAAGGAGTCTGTTGCCTCCGTCCGTGTCAAGGGGTCTGGGGATGCCACACTTGAGGAGCCATGTGCTCGCTTCGAGGTTGGCATTCCTCAGGCGCGCGTTGGAGGAAGATCGGTTGCTTGCGGGGGTAGTGAGGGACATGTTCCCTTGCCTTACCATCACGCCCCCGACCCTATGGCTGACCGTCAGGCCTTGGGTGCGACCGAAATTCCTGCTCGAATGTCTGGCGGCTTTACAGGCCATTCCACGGTCCAGTGACCTTTCACAGCCTAGGAAAATCTTCTATCGGGGATTAGTGGAGGGTGCCGTGAAGGATAAGCTGTGGAGTAAGCTCGGCATGTCGAGAGTGGAGTACCGCTCTCATTGGTCTTGGGCGCCAGGTGCAGATTGGCTCAGCAACTCTGAGTTTTCTCTGACCTGGCGATTGGCTCGGAATGGTTTGTCTCTCAATGACAAGCGTTTCGCAATGGGCCTGGCGGATTTGCCAGATTGTGAACGTTGCAACCTTGGAATTAAGGAGACGTCTGCGCACGCCTTCTTCCATTGTTCGCGCGTTCGCCCGTTGTGGGCGCGTGTCGGCGAGTTGACTGCTCGTATCGCGCCGCGGGAGCTCGTGCTCATTGATCGCGCATACGCTGTGGACAATGTGTTGCCCCCGTACTCTGGAGTGAAGCGGATGGTGTTTCTGACGCTGCTGGCCTCGGCTAGAATGGTGATATGGACGACGCGACTGGAGGAAGTCTTGCGGGGCGGTCGTCTTTCGGATCAGGATCTAATCCGATATTTTGAGCACCAGCTCAAAATGAAGATTAGAACTGAACGGAAACGGCTGCACCCGACAGACTTTTGGCGAAAGGTGGATACATGCAGCGAGCCTGGTTCGTGTGACCGGGGCTAGCCTTGATTTTCTTTTTTAGATCTGCTAATCACATCGGGGGGGATTCCTTTGGAACCCTTCCCGTGGTTAAGGTAGAAATTCTTTTGTGTACCTAGTTAATGTGAGTGTATGGGTTGTCCTAGCCTGTTCCCGGCTCCAATGCTTTTGTTATGATCCAGCTCGAGATCCCCTTCGTCCTTTGTTATTTTGTCCCGTTTCATTCTCGGCTGGGTCAGCCTTATATATTCTCCAGTCCAATTTATTTTGTACCTTACTTCTCCCATTTCCCCTTAGAAAGAGAGCTACTTGATTTTGTCTTTTAAGGCAGAATACAGTGGCCTCTTTAATTATGAGGGTGTGTTTGGGTCTTACTAACACTCTGTATATGATGTTCATTTGAAATTGTTTTTATTTTGGGGATTTTTTGTTTCTTCATACCCCCTTCCCATCATGTCATTTCATGCACAAATTTTAAATCTATTTTTGTATTATATTTGTAAATAGTCACAAATTTTTATGTACATTTGGGGCGTTTTGTAGGTCCCTGGTATGGTTTTTGCGGCATTTTGGTGTACGATATGTATGAGTGTTGATGGACAAATTCTTATGGTGAATTGAGAAAATTGTAACGTATGTATGGGTCGTGAATCCGATTAGCTAGGTATAGGATAGAGTTACTGAAGACCACCCCAAGTTTTGTTCCCCATCCCATTTTTCGGCCTTGTGCCACAATCTATGTATTTAGATAAATAAAACTAGCCATTTCCTCCCAAACTTGTGTTCGATGGAGTCTCTCCGTGAAGGGCTTGGCGGAGGTGTGTAACACATACCTCTTTCCCATGATCCTTTACCGGCTGTCAGTACTTCCCCTTTGTGACGATCATGAGAAGGCGCTCGAGCGTTTGCTATTCTCCTGTCTGTGGAGAGGACGCAAACACATGGTCGACAAAGGAGTCTGTTGCCTCCGTCCGTGTCAAGGGGGTCTGGGGATGCCACACTTGAGGAGCCACGTGCTCGCTTCAAGGTTGGCATTCCTCAGGCGCGCGTTGGAGGAAGATCGGTTGCTTGCGGGGGTAGTGAGGGACATGTTCCCTTGCCTTACCATCACGCCCCCGACCCTATGGCTGACCGTCAGGCCTTGGGTGCGACCGAAATTCCTGCTCGAATGTCTGGCGGCTTTACAGGCCATTCCACGGTCCAGTGACCTTTCACAGCCTAGGAAAATCTTCTATCGGGGATTAGTGGAGGGTGCCGTGAAGGATAAGCTGTGGAGTAAGCTCGGCATGTCGAGAGTGGAGTACCGCTCTCATTGGTCTTGGGCGCCAGGTGCGGACTGGCTCAGCAACTCTGAGTTTTCTCTGACCTGGCGATTGGCTCGGAATGGTTTGTCTCTCAATGACAAGCGTTTCGCAATGGGCCTGGCGGATTTGCCAGATTGTGAGCGTTGCAACCTTGGAATTAAGGAGACGTCTGCGCACGCCTTCTTCCATTGTTCGCGCGTTCGCCCGTTGTGGGCGCGTGTCGGCGAGTTGACTGCTCGTATCGCGCCGCGGGAGCTCGTGCTCATTGATCGCGCATACGCTGTGGACAATGTGTTGCCCCCGTACTCTGGAGTGAAGCGGATGGTGTTTCTGACGCTGCTAGCCTCGGCTAGAATGGTGATATGGACGACGCGACTGGAGGAAGTCTTGCGGGGCGGTCGTCTTTCGGATCAGGATCTAATCCGATATTTTGAGCACCAGCTCAAAATGAAGATTAGAACTGAACGGAAACGGCTGCACCCGACAGACTTTTGCGAAAGGTGGATACATGCAGCGAGCCTGGTTCGTGTGACCGGGGCTAGCCTTGATTTTCTTTTTTAGATCTGCTAATCACATCGGGGGGGATTCCTTTGGAACCCTTCCCGTGGTTAAGGTAGAAATTCTTTTGTGTACCTAGTTAATGTGAGTGTATGGGTTGTCCTAGCCTGTTCCCGGCTCCAATACTTTTGTTATGATCCAGTTCGAGATCCCCTTTGTCCTTCGTTATTTTGTCCCGTTTCATTCTCGGCTGGGTCAGCCTTATATATTCCCCAGTCCAATTTATTTTTGTTCCCTGGCTGCTCCATTTCCCCTTAGAAAGAGTGCTTCTTGATTTTGTCTTTTAAGACAGAATACAGCGGCCTCTTTAATTATGTGGGTGTGTTTGGGTCTTACTAACACCATGTATATGATGTTCATTTGAAATTGTTTTTAGTTTGGGGTTTTTTGTTTCTTCATTCCCCCTTCCCATCATGTCATTTCATGCACAAATTTTTAAATCTATTTTTGTATTATATTTGTAAATAGTCACAAATTTTTATGTACATTTGGGGCGTTTTGTAGGTCCCTGGTATGGTTTTTGCGGTATTTTGGTGTACGATATGTATGAGTGTTGATGGACAAATTCTTATGGTGAATTGAGAAAATTGTAACGTATGTATGGGTCGTGAATCCGATTAGCTAGGTATAAGGATAGAGTTACTGAAGACCACCCCAAGTTTTGTTCCCCCTCCCATTTTTCGGCCTTGTGCCATAATCTTTTTGTAAAATAAAAGATAAATAAAACTAGCCATTTCCTCCCAAACTTGTGTTCGATGGAGTCTCTCCGTGAAGGGCTTGGCGGAGGTGTGTAACACATACCTCTTTCCCATGATCCTTTACCGGCTGTCAGTACTTCCCCTTTGTGACGATCATGAGAAGGCGCTCGAGCGTTTGCTATTCTCCTGTCTGTGGAGAGGACGCAAACACATGGTCGACAAAGGAGTCTGTTGCCTCCGTCCGTGTCAAGGGGGTCTGGGGATGCCACACTTGAGGAGCCATGTGCTCGCTTCGAGGTTGGCATTCCTCAGGCGCGCGTTGGAGGAAGATCGGTTGCTTGCGGGGGTAGTGAGGGACATGTTCCCTTGCCTTACCATCACTCCCCCGACCCTATGGCTGACCGTCAGGCCTTGGGTGCGACCGAAATTCCTGCTCGAATGTCTGGCGGCTTTACAGGCCATTCCACGGTCCAGTGACCTTTCACAGCCTAGGAAAATCTTCTATCGGGGATTAGTGGAGGGCGCCGTGAAGGATAAGCTGTGGAGTAAGCTCGGCATGTCGAGAGTGGAGTACCGCTCTCATTGGTCTTGGGCGCCAGGTGCGGACTGGCTCAGCAACTCTGAGTTTTCTCTGACCTGGCGATTGGCTCGGAATGGTTTGTCTCTCAATGACAAGCGTTTCGCAATGGGCCTGGCGGATTTGCCAGATTGTGAGCGTTGCAACCTTGGAATTAAGGAGACGTCTGCGCACGCCTTCTTCCATTGTTCGCGCGTTCGCCCGTTGTGGGCGCGTGTCGGCGAGTTGACTGCTCGTATCGCGCCGCGGGAGCTCGTGCTCATTGATCGCGCATACGCTGTGGACAATGTGTTGCCCCCGTACTCTGGAGTGAAGCGGATGGTGTTTCTGTCGCTGCTGGCCTCGGCTAGAATGGTGATATGGACGACGCGACTGGAGGAAGTCTTGCGGGGCGGCCGTCTGTCGGATCAGGATCTAATCCGATATTTTGAGCACCAGCTCAAAATGAAGATTAGAACTGAACGGAAACGGCTGCACCCGACAGACTTTTGCGAAAGGTGGATATATGCAGCGAGCCTGGTTCGTGTGACCGGGGCTAGCCTTGATTTTCTTTTTTAGATCTGCTAATCACATCGGGGGGGATTCCTTTGGAACCCTTCCCGTGGTTAAGGTAGAAATTCTTTTGTGTACCTAGTTAATGTGAGTGTATGGGTTGTCCTAGCCTGTTCCCGGCTCCAATACTTTTGTTATGATCCAGTTCGAGATCCCCTTTGTCCTTCGTTATTTTGTCCCGTTTCATTCTCGGCTGGGTCAGCCTTATATATTCCCCAGTCCAATTTATTTTTGTTCCCTGGCTGCTCCATTTCCCTTAGAAAGAGTGCTTCTTGATTTTGTCTTTTAAGACAGAATACAGCGGCCTCTTTAATTATGTGGGTGTGTTTGGGTCTTACTAACACCATGTATATGATGTTCATTTGAAATTGTTTTTAGTTTGGGGTTTTTTGTTTCTTCATTCCCCCTTCCCATCATATCATTTCATGTATAAATTTTTAAATCTATTTTTGTATTATATTTGTAAACAATCACAAATTTTTATGTACATGTGGGGCGTTTTTAGATCCCTGGTATGTTTTTGTGGCATTTTGGTGCTAGATAAGTACGAGTGCTGATGGACAAATTTTTATGGTGAATGAGAACTATTGTAACGTATGCATGGGTCGTGAATCGGATTAGCTAGGTATAGGATAGAGTTATGAAGACCAACCCGAGTTTTGTTCCCCCTCCCTTCTTTTGGCCTTGAGCCATAATCTTTTGTAAAATAAAGATAAATAAAACTAGCCATTTCCTCCCAAACTTGTGTTCGACGGAGTCTCTCCGTGAAGGGCTTGGCGGAGGTGTGTAACACATACCTCTTTCCCATGATCCTTTACCGGCTGTCAGTACTTCCCCTTTGTGACGATCATGAGAAGGCGCTCGAGCGTTTGCTATTCTCCTGTCTGTGGAGAGGACGCAAACACATGGTCGACAAAGGAGTCTGTTGCCTCCGTCCGTGTCAAGGGGGTCTGGGGATGCCACACTTGAGGAGCCACGTGCTCGCTTCGAGGTTGGCATTCCTCAGGCGCGCGTTGGAGGAAGATCGGTTGCTTGCGGGGGTAGTGAGGGACATGTTCCCTTGCCTTACCATCACTCCCCCGACCCTATGGCTGACCGTCAGGCCTTGGGTGCGACCGAAATTCCTGCTCGAATGTCTGGCGGCCTTGCAGGCCATTCCACGGTCCAGTGACCTTTCACAGCCTAGGAAAATCTTCTATCGGGGATTAGTGGAGGGCGCCGTGAAGGATAAGCTGTGGAGTAAGCTCGGCATGTCGAGAGTGGAGTACCGCTCTCATTGGTCTTGGGCGCCAGGTGCGGACTGGCTCAGCAACTCTGAGTTTTCTCTGACCTGGCGATTGGCTCGGAATGGTTTGTCTCTCAATGACAAGCGTTTCGCAATGGGCCTGGCGGATTTGCCAGATTGTGAGCGTTGCAACCTTGGAATTAAGGAGACGTCTGCGCACGCCTTCTTCCATTGTTCGCGCGTTCGCCCGTTGTGGGCGCGTGTCGGCGAGTTGACTGCTCGTATCGCGCCGCGGGAGCTCGTGCTCATTGATCGCGCATACGCTGTGGACAATGTGTTGCCCCCGTACTCTGGAGTGAAGCGGATGGTGTTTCTGTCGCTGCTGGCCTCGGCTAGAATGGTGATATGGACGACGCGACTGGAGGAAGTCTTGCGGGGCGGCCGTCTTTCGGATCAGGATCTAATCCGATATTTTGAGCACCAGCTCAAAATGAAGATTAGAACTGAACGGAAACGGCTGCACCCGACAGACTTTTGCGAAAGGTGGATACATGCAGCGAGCCTGGTTCGTGTGACCGGGGCTAGCCTTGATTTTCTTTTTTAGATCTGCTAATCACATCGGGGGGGATTCCTTTGGAACCCTTCCCGTGGTTAAGGTAGAAATTCTTTTGTGTACCTAGTTAATGTGAGTGTATGGGTTGTCCTAGCCTGTTCCCGGCTCCAATGCTTTTGTTATGATCCAGTTCGAGATCCCCTTTGTCCTTCGTTATTTTGTCCCGTTTCATTCTCGGCTGGGTCAGCCTTATATATTCTCCAGTCCAATTTATTTTTGTTCCCGGCTGCTCCATTTCCCTTAGAAAGAGTGCTTCTTGATTTTGTCTTTTAAGACAGAATACAGCGGCCTCTTTAATTATGTGGGTGTGTTTGGGTCTTACTAACACCATGTATATGATGTTCATTTGAAATTGTTTTTATTTTGGGGATTTTTTGTTTCTTCATACCCCTTCCCATCATAGCATTTCATGTACAAATTTTTAAAGTTATTTTTGTATTATATTTGTAAATAGTCACAAATTTTTATGTGCATTTGGGGAGTTTTGTAGGTCCCTGGTATGTTTTGTGGTATTTTGGTGCTAGATAAGTTTGAGTGTTGATGGACAAATTCTTATGGTGAATGAGAATCATTGTAACGTATGTATGGGTCGTGAATCTGATTAGCTAGGTATAGGATAGAGTTACTGAAGACCACCCCAAGTTTTGTTCCCCCTCCCATTTTTCGGCCTTGTGCCACAATCTATGTATTTAGATAAATAAAACTAGCCATTTCCTCCCAAACTTGTGTTCGACGGAGTCTCTCCGTGAAGGGCTTGGCGGAGGTGTGTAACACATACCTCTTTCCCATGATCCTTTACCGGCTGTCAGTACTTCCCCTTTGTGACGATCATGAGAAGGCGCTCGAGCGTTTGCTATTCTCCTGTCTGTGGAGAGGACGCAAACACATGGTCGACAAAGGAGTCTGTTGCCTCCGTCCGTGTCAAGGGGGTCTGGGGATGCCACACTTGAGGAGCCATGTGCTCGCTTCGAGGTTGGCATTCCTCAGGCGCGCGTTGGAGGAAGATCGGTTGCTTGCGGGGGTAGTGAGGGACATGTTCCCTTGCCTTACCATCACTCCCCCGACCCTATGGCTGACCGTCAGGCCTTGGGTGCGACCGAAATTCCTGCTCGAATGTCTGGCGGCCTTGCAGGCCATTCCACGGTCCAGTGACCTTTCACAGCCTAGGAAAATCTTCTATCGGGGATTAGTGGAGGGCGCCGTGAAGGATAAGCTGTGGAGTAAGCTCGGCATGTCGAGAGTGGAGTACCGCTCTCATTGGTCTTGGGCGCCAGGTGCGGACTGGCTCAGCAACTCTGAGTTTTCTCTGACCTGGCGATTGGCTCGGAATGGTTTGTCTCTCAATGACAAGCGTTTCGCAATGGGCCTGGCGGATTTGCCAGATTGTGAGCGTTGCAACCTTGGAATTAAGGAGACGTCTGCGCACGCCTTCTTCCATTGTTCGCGCGTTCGCCCGTTGTGGGCGCGTGTCGGCGAGTTGACTGCTCGTATCGCGCCGCGGGAGCTCGTGCTCATTGATCGCGCATACGCTGTGGACAATGTGTTGCCCCCGTACTCTGGAGTGAAGCGGATGGTGTTTCTGTCGCTGCTGGCCTCGGCTAGAATGGTGATATGGACGACGCGACTGGAGGAAGTCTTGCGGGGCGGCCGTCTTTCGGATCAGGATCTAATCCGATATTTTGAGCACCAGCTCAAAATGAAGATTAGAACTGAACGGAAACGGCTGCACCCGACAGACTTTTGCGAAAGGTGGATACATGCAGCGAGCCTGGTTCGTGTGACCGGGGCTAGCCTTGATTTTCTTTTTTAGATCTGCTAATCACATCGGGGGGGATTCCTTTGGAACCCTTCCCGTGGTTAAGGTAGAAATTCTTTTGTGTACCTAGTTAATGTGAGTGTATGGGTTGTCCTAGCCTGTTCCCGGCTCCAATGCTTTTGTTATGATCCAGTTCGAGATCCCCTTTGTCCTTCGTTATTTTGTCCCGTTTCATTCTCGGCTGGGTCAGCCTTATATATTCTCCAGTCCAATTTATTTTTGTTCCCGGCTGCTCCATTTCCCTTAGAAAGAGTGCTTCTTGATTTTGTCTTTTAAGACAGAATACAGCGGCCTCTTTAATTATGTGGGTGTGTTTGGGTCTTACTAACACCATGTATATGATGTTCATTTGAAATTGTTTTTATTTTGGGGATTTTTTGTTTCTTCATACCCCTTCCCATCATAGCATTTCATGTACAAATTTTTAAAGTTATTTTTGTATTATATTTGTAAATAGTCACAAATTTTTATGTGCATTTGGGGAGTTTTGTAGGTCCCTGGTATGTTTTGTGGTATTTTGGTGCTAGATAAGTTTGAGTGTTGATGGACAAATTCTTATGGTGAATGAGAATCATTGTAACGTATGTATGGGTCGTGAATCTGATTAGCTAGGTATAGGATAGAGTTACTGAAGACCACCCCAAGTTTTGTTCCCCCTCCCATTTTTCGGCCTTGTGCCACAATCTATGTATTTAGATAAATAAAACTAGCCATTTCCTCCCAAACTTGTGTTCGACGGAGTCTCTCCGTGAAGGGCTTGGCGGAGGTGTGTAACACATACCTCTTTCCCATGATCCTTTACCGGCTGTCAGTACTTCCCCTTTGTGACGATCATGAGAAGGCGCTCGAGCGTTTGCTATTCTCCTGTCTGTGGAGAGGACGCAAACACATGGTCGACAAAGGAGTCTGTTGCCTCCGTCCGTGTCAAGGGGGTCTGGGGATGCCACACTTGAGGAGCCATGTGCTCGCTTCGAGGTTGGCATTCCTCAGGCGCGCGTTGGAGGAAGATCGGTTGCTTGCGGGGGTAGTGAGGGACATGTTCCCTTGCCTTACCATCACTCCCCCGACCCTATGGCTGACCGTCAGGCCTTGGGTGCGACCGAAATTCCTGCTCGAATGTCTGGCGGCCTTGCAGGCCATTCCACGGTCCAGTGACCTTTCACAGCCTAGGAAAATCTTCTATCGGGGATTAGTGGAGGGCGCCGTGAAGGATAAGCTGTGGAGTAAGCTCGGCATGTCGAGAGTGGAGTACCGCTCTCATTGGTCTTGGGCGCCAGGTGCGGACTGGCTCAGCAACTCTGAGTTTTCTCTGACCTGGCGATTGGCTCGGAATGGTTTGTCTCTCAATGACAAGCGTTTCGCAATGGGCCTGGCGGATTTGCCAGATTGTGAGCGTTGCAACCTTGGAATTAAGGAGACGTCTGCGCACGCCTTCTTCCATTGTTCGCGCGTTCGCCCGTTGTGGGCGCGTGTCGGCGAGTTGACTGCTCGTATCGCGCCGCGGGAGCTCGTGCTCATTGATCGCGCATACGCTGTGGACAATGTGTTGCCCCCGTACTCTGGAGTGAAGCGGATGGTGTTTCTGTCGCTGCTGGCCTCGGCTAGAATGGTGATATGGACGACGCGACTGGAGGAAGTCTTGCGGGGCGGCCGTCTTTCGGATCAGGATCTAATCCGATATTTTGAGCACCAGCTCAAAATGAAGATTAGAACTGAACGGAAACGGCTGCACCCGACAGACTTTTGCGAAAGGTGGATACATGCAGCGAGCCTGGTTCGTGTGACCGGGGCTAGCCTTGATTTTCTTTTTTAGATCTGCTAATCACATCGGGGGGGATTCCTTTGGAACCCTTCCCGTGGTTAAGGTAGAAATTCTTTTGTGTACCTAGTTAATGTGAGTGTATGGGTTGTCCTAGCCTGTTCCCGGCTCCAATGCTTTTGTTATGATCCAGTTCGAGATCCCCTTTGTCCTTCGTTATTTTGTCCCGTTTCATTCTCGGCTGGGTCAGCCTTATATATTCTCCAGTCCAATTTATTTTTGTTCCCGGCTGCTCCATTTCCCTTAGAAAGAGTGCTTCTTGATTTTGTCTTTTAAGACAGAATACAGCGGCCTCTTTAATTATGTGGGTGTGTTTGGGTCTTACTAACACCATGTATATGATGTTCATTTGAAATTGTTTTTATTTTGGGGATTTTTTGTTTCTTCATACCCCTTCCCATCATAGCATTTCATGTACAAATTTTTAAAGTTATTTTTGTATTATATTTGTAAATAGTCACAAATTTTTATGTGCATTTGGGGAGTTTTGTAGGTCCCTGGTATGTTTTGTGGTATTTTGGTGCTAGATAAGTTTGAGTGTTGATGGACAAATTCTTATGGTGAATGAGAATCATTGTAACGTATGTATGGGTCGTGAATCTGATTAGCTAGGTATAGGATAGAGTTACTGAAGACCACCCCAAGTTTTGTTCCCCCTCCCATTTTTCGGCCTTGTGCCACAATCTATGTATTTAGATAAATAAAACTAGCCATTTCCTCCCAAACTTGTGTTCGACGGAGTCTCTCCGTGAAGGGCTTGGCGGAGGTGTGTAACACATACCTCTTTCCCATGATCCTTTACCGGCTGTCAGTACTTCCCCTTTGTGACGATCATGAGAAGGCGCTCGAGCGTTTGCTATTCTCCTGTCTGTGGAGAGGACGCAAACACATGGTCGACAAAGGAGTCTGTTGCCTCCGTCCGTGTCAAGGGGGTCTGGGGATGCCACACTTGAGGAGCCATGTGCTCGCTTCGAGGTTGGCATTCCTCAGGCGCGCGTTGGAGGAAGATCGGTTGCTTGCGGGGGTAGTGAGGGACATGTTCCCTTGCCTTACCATCACTCCCCCGACCCTATGGCTGACCGTCAGGCCTTGGGTGCGACCGAAATTCCTGCTCGAATGTCTGGCGGCCTTGCAGGCCATTCCACGGTCCAGTGACCTTTCACAGCCTAGGAAAATCTTCTATCGGGGATTAGTGGAGGGCGCCGTGAAGGATAAGCTGTGGAGTAAGCTCGGCATGTCGAGAGTGGAGTACCGCTCTCATTGGTCTTGGGCGCCAGGTGCGGACTGGCTCAGCAACTCTGAGTTTTCTCTGACCTGGCGATTGGCTCGGAATGGTTTGTCTCTCAATGACAAGCGTTTCGCAATGGGCCTGGCGGATTTGCCAGATTGTGAGCGTTGCAACCTTGGAATTAAGGAGACGTCTGCGCACGCCTTCTTCCATTGTTCGCGCGTTCGCCCGTTGTGGGCGCGTGTCGGCGAGTTGACTGCTCGTATCGCGCCGCGGGAGCTCGTGCTCATTGATCGCGCATACGCTGTGGACAATGTGTTGCCCCCGTACTCTGGAGTGAAGCGGATGGTGTTTCTGTCGCTGCTGGCCTCGGCTAGAATGGTGATATGGACGACGCGACTGGAGGAAGTCTTGCGGGGCGGCCGTCTTTCGGATCAGGATCTAATCCGATATTTTGAGCACCAGCTCAAAATGAAGATTAGAACTGAACGGAAACGGCTGCACCCGACAGACTTTTGCGAAAGGTGGATACATGCAGCGAGCCTGGTTCGTGTGACCGGGGCTAGCCTTGATTTTCTTTTTTAGATCTGCTAATCACATCGGGGGGGATTCCTTTGGAACCCTTCCCGTGGTTAAGGTAGAAATTCTTTTGTGTACCTAGTTAATGTGAGTGTATGGGTTGTCCTAGCCTGTTCCCGGCTCCAATGCTTTTGTTATGATCCAGTTCGAGATCCCCTTTGTCCTTCGTTATTTTGTCCCGTTTCATTCTCGGCTGGGTCAGCCTTATATATTCTCCAGTCCAATTTATTTTTGTTCCCGGCTGCTCCATTTCCCTTAGAAAGAGTGCTTCTTGATTTTGTCTTTTAAGACAGAATACAGCGGCCTCTTTAATTATGTGGGTGTGTTTGGGTCTTACTAACACCATGTATATGATGTTCATTTGAAATTGTTTTTATTTTGGGGATTTTTTGTTTCTTCATACCCCTTCCCATCATAGCATTTCATGTACAAATTTTTAAAGTTATTTTTGTATTATATTTGTAAATAGTCACAAATTTTTATGTGCATTTGGGGAGTTTTGTAGGTCCCTGGTATGTTTTGTGGTATTTTGGTGCTAGATAAGTTTGAGTGTTGATGGACAAATTCTTATGGTGAATGAGAATCATTGTAACGTATGTATGGGTCGTGAATCTGATTAGCTAGGTATAGGATAGAGTTACTGAAGACCACCCCAAGTTTTGTTCCCCCTCCCATTTTTCGGCCTTGTGCCACAATCTATGTATTTAGATAAATAAAACTAGCCATTTCCTCCCAAACTTGTGTTCGACGGAGTCTCTCCGTGAAGGGCTTGGCGGAGGTGTGTAACACATACCTCTTTCCCATGATCCTTTACCGGCTGTCAGTACTTCCCCTTTGTGACGATCATGAGAAGGCGCTCGAGCGTTTGCTATTCTCCTGTCTGTGGAGAGGACGCAAACACATGGTCGACAAAGGAGTCTGTTGCCTCCGTCCGTGTCAAGGGGGTCTGGGGATGCCACACTTGAGGAGCCATGTGCTCGCTTCGAGGTTGGCATTCCTCAGGCGCGCGTTGGAGGAAGATCGGTTGCTTGCGGGGGTAGTGAGGGACATGTTCCCTTGCCTTACCATCACTCCCCCGACCCTATGGCTGACCGTCAGGCCTTGGGTGCGACCGAAATTCCTGCTCGAATGTCTGGCGGCCTTGCAGGCCATTCCACGGTCCAGTGACCTTTCACAGCCTAGGAAAATCTTCTATCGGGGATTAGTGGAGGGCGCCGTGAAGGATAAGCTGTGGAGTAAGCTCGGCATGTCGAGAGTGGAGTACCGCTCTCATTGGTCTTGGGCGCCAGGTGCGGACTGGCTCAGCAACTCTGAGTTTTCTCTGACCTGGCGATTGGCTCGGAATGGTTTGTCTCTCAATGACAAGCGTTTCGCAATGGGCCTGGCGGATTTGCCAGATTGTGAGCGTTGCAACCTTGGAATTAAGGAGACGTCTGCGCACGCCTTCTTCCATTGTTCGCGCGTTCGCCCGTTGTGGGCGCGTGTCGGCGAGTTGACTGCTCGTATCGCGCCGCGGGAGCTCGTGCTCATTGATCGCGCATACGCTGTGGACAATGTGTTGCCCCCGTACTCTGGAGTGAAGCGGATGGTGTTTCTGTCGCTGCTGGCCTCGGCTAGAATGGTGATATGGACGACGCGACTGGAGGAAGTCTTGCGGGGCGGCCGTCTTTCGGATCAGGATCTAATCCGATATTTTGAGCACCAGCTCAAAATGAAGATTAGAACTGAACGGAAACGGCTGCACCCGACAGACTTTTGCGAAAGGTGGATACATGCAGCGAGCCTGGTTCGTGTGACCGGGGCTAGCCTTGATTTTCTTTTTTAGATCTGCTAATCACATCGGGGGGGATTCCTTTGGAACCCTTCCCGTGGTTAAGGTAGAAATTCTTTTGTGTACCTAGTTAATGTGAGTGTATGGGTTGTCCTAGCCTGTTCCCGGCTCCAATGCTTTTGTTATGATCCAGTTCGAGATCCCCTTTGTCCTTCGTTATTTTGTCCCGTTTCATTCTCGGCTGGGTCAGCCTTATATATTCTCCAGTCCAATTTATTTTTGTTCCCGGCTGCTCCATTTCCCTTAGAAAGAGTGCTTCTTGATTTTGTCTTTTAAGACAGAATACAGCGGCCTCTTTAATTATGTGGGTGTGTTTGGGTCTTACTAACACCATGTATATGATGTTCATTTGAAATTGTTTTTATTTTGGGGATTTTTTGTTTCTTCATACCCCTTCCCATCATAGCATTTCATGTACAAATTTTTAAAGTTATTTTTGTATTATATTTGTAAATAGTCACAAATTTTTATGTGCATTTGGGGAGTTTTGTAGGTCCCTGGTATGTTTTGTGGTATTTTGGTGCTAGATAAGTTTGAGTGTTGATGGACAAATTCTTATGGTGAATGAGAATCATTGTAACGTATGTATGGGTCGTGAATCTGATTAGCTAGGTATAGGATAGAGTTACTGAAGACCACCCCAAGTTTTGTTCCCCCTCCCATTTTTCGGCCTTGTGCCACAATCTATGAATTTAGATAAATAAAACTAGCCATTTCCTCCCAAACTTGTGTTCGACGGAGTCTCTCCGTGAAGGGCTTGGCGGAGGTGTGTAACACATACCTCTTTCCCATGATCCTTTACCGGCTGTCAGTACTTCCCCTTTGTGACGATCATGAGAAGGCGCTCGAGCGTTTGCTATTCTCCTGTCTGTGGAGAGGACGCAAACACATGGTCGACAAAGGAGTCTGTTGCCTCCGTCCGTGTCAAGGGGGTCTGGGGATGCCACACTTGAGGAGCCATGTGCTCGCTTCGAGGTTGGCATTCCTCAGGCGCGCGTTGGAGGAAGATCGGTTGCTTGCGGGGGTAGTGAGGGACATGTTCCCTTGCCTTACCATCACTCCCCCGACCCTATGGCTGACCGTCAGGCCTTGGGTGCGACCGAAATTCCTGCTCGAATGCCTGGCGGCCTTGCAGGCCATTCCACGGTCCAGTGACCTTTCACAGCCTAGGAAAATCTTCTATCGGGGATTAGTGGAGGGCGCCGTGAAGGATAAGCTGTGGAGTAAGCTCGGCATGTCGAGAGTGGAGTACCGCTCTCATTGGTCTTGGGCGCCAGGTGCGGACTGGCTCAGCAACTCTGAGTTTTCTCTGACCTGGCGATTGGCTCGGAATGGTTTGTCTCTCAATGACAAGCGTTTCGCAATGGGCCTGGCGGATTTGCCAGATTGTGAGCGTTGCAACCTTGGAATTAAGGAGACGTCTGCGCACGCCTTCTTCCATTGTTCGCGCGTTCGCCCGTTGTGGGCACGTGTCGGCGAGTTGACTGCTCGTATCGCGCCGCGGGAGCTCGTGCTCATTGATCGCGCATACGCTGTGGACAATGTGTTGCCCCCGTACTCTGGAGTGAAGCGGATGGTGTTTCTGTCGCTGCTGGCCTCGGCTAGAATGGTGATATGGACGACGCGACTGGAGGAAGTCTTGCGGGGCGGCCGTCTTTCGGATCAGGATCTAATCCGATATTTTGAGCACCAGCTCAAAATGAAGATTAGAACTGAACGGAAACGGCTGCACCCGACAGACTTTTGCGAAAGGTGGATACATGCAGCGAGCCTGGTTCGTGTGACCGGGGCTAGCCTTGATTTTCTTTTTTAGATCTGCTAATCACATCGGGGGGGATTCCTTTGGAACCCTTCCCGTGGTTAAGGTAGAAATTCTTTTGTGTACCTAGTTAATGTGAGTGTATGGGTTGTCCTAGCCTGTTCCCGGCTCCAATGCTTTTGTTATGATCCAGTTCGAGATCCCCTTTGTCCTTCGTTATTTTGTCCCGTTTCATTCTCGGCTGGGTCAGCCTTATATATTCTCCAGTCCAATTTATTTTTGTTCCCGGCTGCTCCATTTCCCTTAGAAAGAGTGCTTCTTGATTTTGTCTTTTAAGACAGAATACAGCGGCCTCTTTAATTATGTGGGTGTGTTTGGGTCTTACTAACACCATGTATATGATGTTCATTTGAAATTGTTTTTATTTTGGGGATTTTTTGTTTCTTCATACCCCTTCCCATCATAGCATTTCATGTACAAATTTTTAAAGTTATTTTTGTATTATATTTGTAAATAGTCACAAATTTTTATGTGCATTTGGGGAGTTTTGTAGGTCCCTGGTATGTTTTGTGGTATTTTGGTGCTAGATAAGTTTGAGTGTTGATGGACAAATTCTTATGGTGAATGAGAATCATTGTAACGTATGTATGGGTCGTGAATCTGATTAGCTAGGTATAGGATAGAGTTACTGAAGACCACCCCAAGTTTTGTTCCCCCTCCCATTTTTCGGCCTTGTGCCACAATCTATGTATTTAGATAAATAAAACTAGCCATTTCCTCCCAAACTTGTGTTCGACGGAGTCTCTCCGTGAAGGGCTTGGCGGAGGTGTGTAACACATACCTCTTTCCCATGATCCTTTACCGGCTGTCAGTACTTCCCCTTTGTGACGATCATGAGAAGGCGCTCGAGCGTTTGCTATTCTCCTGTCTGTGGAGAGGACGCAAACACATGGTCGACAAAGGAGTCTGTTGCCTCCGTCCGTGTCAAGGGGGTCTGGGGATGCCACACTTGAGGAGCCATGTGCTCGCTTCGAGGTTGGCATTCCTCAGGCGCGCGTTGGAGGAAGATCGGTGCGGACTGGCTCAGCAACTCTGAGTTTTCTCTGACCTGGCGATTGGCTCGGAATGGTTTGTCTCTCAATGACAAGCGTTTCGCAATGGGCCTGGCGGATTTGCCAGATTGTGAACGTTGCGACCTTGGAATCAAGGAGACGTCGGCGCACGCCTTCTTCCATTGTTCGCGCGTTCGCCCGTTGTGGGCGCGTGTCGGCGAGTTGACTGCACGTATCGCGCCGCGGGAGCTCGTGCTCATTGATCGCGCATACGCTGTGGACAATGTGTCGCCCCCGTACTCTGGAGTGAAGCGGATGGTGTTTCTGTCGCTACTGGCCACGGCTAGAATGGTGATATGGACGACGCGACTGGAGGAAGTCTTGCGGGGCGGCCGTCTTTCGGATCAGGATCTAATCCGATATTTTGAGCACCAGCTCAAAATGAAGATTAGAACTGAACGGAAACGGCTGCACCCGACAGAGTTCAGCGAAAGGTGGATATATGCAGCGAGCCTGGTTCGTGTGACCGGGGCTAGCCTTGATTTTCTTTTTTAGATCTGCTAATCGCATCGGGGTGGATTCCTTTGGAACCCTTCCCGTGGTTAAGGTAGGAATTCTTTTGTATGCCTAGTTAATGTGAGTGATTGGATTTGTCCCCGCCTGTCCCCGGCTCCATTGCTTTTGTTATGATCCAGTTCGAGATCCCCTTTGTCCGTTGTTATTTTGTCCCGTTTCATTCTCGGCTGGGTCAGCCTTATATATTCTCCAGTCCAATTTATTTTGTACCCTGCTTCTCCATTCCCCTTAGAAAGAGAGCTCCTTGATTCTGTCTTTCAAGGCAGAATACAGCGGCCTCTTTATTTATGAGGGTGTGTTTGGGTCTTACTAACCCATGTATATATATCATTTTGTTGAGATTGTTTTTTGTTTTGGGGATTTTTGTTTCTTCATACCCCCTTCCCATCATGTCATTTCATGTATAATTTTTAAATATATTTTTGTAAAATATTGTAAATATTGTAAAAACATAAATTTTTATGCACATTTGGGGCGTTTTAGGTCCCCGGCATGTTTTGCGGTATTTTGGTGCATGATAAGTATGAGTGTTGATGGACAAATTTTTATGGTGAATGAGTATCATTGTAATGTGTGTATGGGTCGTGAATCTGATTAGCTAGGTATAGGATAGAGTAACGGAAGACCATCCCAAGTTTTGTTCCCCCTCCCCATTTTCGGCCTTGTGCCATAATTTGTAATTTCTGCAAATAAATATATCCTCCCAAACTTGTGTTGTGTGGTTTTTTGGCATAAGATCAAAGTGTAGTATCTGTTCCGCAGTGATATTTGCTTTCACTTTGTTTCTTGGGCAAGTGTTTTCCAGCCTGAGTTTATTGCTCAGGCCAGCCAAAGTAGCGACCTGCGAAGGACGCGAAACACCGGAAGACATTTGTCCGGTGTTCGGCCTCTTGGAGGCAATGGCCACAGATGGGCCGGAGGAAATCGTTCCTCCCACCATGGCGTCGGTGGGAGGGAAGGAGGGGGATTGGGCTTTACCGCCACGGATCAATCCCCCTTCAGTTCCAGCAGCTATTCTACCAGCACCAGTAGCAGTTCTACCAGCACCTGGATCCCCTAAACCCTCGACCTCCGGATGGAAGGGAGGGAAAATCAACCTAAAAGGGGAAGATTATTATGAGCAGAAGCGGATGGAATATGCGGAATTTATCAAAGGAACGGAGCTGGTTTCGGTGCCACACCAGTTGGCCCACATAGAATCCAGGATTATTACTTTGATTACGAAGGACTTAAAATCCCATAAAATGATTGGAATCACTAGGGAGACCTTCGAAGAGGCAGTTCAAGCTCTTAAGATGAATGCGAAGGCCGTAGCGAGGAGAAGCAATGCCATGTGGGACGTCCTGCTTGGCACAGCTGATGAGGCCAAGCGACTGGTAGGGGTGGTCTTAGAGACCAAAACCCTCCAGTTTCACACAGAATACATGGGAGCGAGGAGGCTAAAGATCACCTTGCATGGCGTCCCCATGGACATTGCGGAGGACCACATCGGCGCCTTTTTTGCTGGTTTCGGAAAAGTGGCCGAAGTCTCCTCGCTGCGGTCCAAGGCCGGTTTCCTCACGGGCGATATGACCCTGCAGGTGACTCTGAATAAGGAGAACATTGCTAAAATCCCCAACATCATCACCTGCAGGGGTCGTTCTATTTTTGTTATTGTAGAAGGCAGAAAGCCTTGCTGTTGGGTCTGTGGGGCGGCGGATCATGTCGCAAAGATCTGTCCGACTAAGAATCCCCCCCCAAAGGCCCAACCAGCCAAGCAGCAGCAACCAGCAAAGGAGGTGGCAAAACCAACGACACCAGCACCAGCACCGGCAGTCGTCAAAGAGGGCGAGTGGCAGGTAGTAGCTAAGAAGAAGGCAAAACGCCTTCTCCGGCAAAAGTGCCGGTGAAGGTGCCGCCTCCGGTCAAGGTGCCGTCTAAACAAATAGAGGCCCCTGCCAAGATGTCACCTACCAAAAAAGGGAGGGAGCGGAGTTCCTCCCCCAAAAAGGATGAAAAAATGGAGGTGGAAAGAGCAGCATCCCTGAAGCGTGGGAGAGAGGAGGAGGAGGAGCATCATGACAACCCAAAAAGCCGTCGGAGAAGCAGGAGCTCCGAAAGAAAGACGCGGGCAGATAAATGCTCGTCATTACCTGGTTTCTCCGGTAAGGAACACATATGCGGAAAAGGCAAGGAGCCTTCCCTCTTCCCCGCGTAAAGCTTCCCAGTCCCCAACCTTTAAATTAACCCCCCTGAAAAAACCCAGTGCGTCAACCCCCACTCCCTCCCCTTCTCCTATTCCCACTCCCACTCGGAGCAAAAAGAAAAAAGGCCTCCCTCAAGGGGATGCGATCATGAAGATCGACGAGAACATTTCGGCGGAGTGGTCTTCACAGAGGCGTAAACTCTTGAAGCCACTCCTAAAACTCACCTCTGTAAATGACCGTTCTACAGAGGACCCGAAAAACTTTCCCCAGGCCCCAGGAGTCATTACCCTCGTAAGGAATACCGGGGGTAACCTGAGGGTCTGGGACCATATTGAGGAAGCCAGGAGGCATTACCCAAAAATTAGAATGGTACAAGAAAATACACCCGAGTTGAAAAAAATGAGTAAGAATTGTGCGGGGCGGTTCCCGGTTTTGCTCCACCCCTGCTTATATAGGGTGGTAAAACTAAACTACCCCACGGACGTCGGCGGAATTGTCCTAGACGGACGGATTACGTCCGATGTAGGAACAGGGTCCCTAGGACAGTCCGTCGGGGTCCCTTCTACCAGAGATTTTTACCCGGTATGTGACTAGAGAGCCTTTGTTGCCTGTTTTTCTTTTTCTCTTTTTCAGGTTTAAAAGATGTCTATTAAGATAGCCAGCTTGAATGCGAAGGGCTTGAGGGATCGGGGTAAGGCGGCTCGCCTGCTTCGTGACCTCTTGTCCTTCGGCGTGGATGTGGCCGCGATCCAAGAGACTCACTTTGTTTGCGATGTCGACTCGTGTGTGCTGTCTAACGACTTTGTCGTCTATTCAGCATATGGGAGCCGGCAGGCCATAGGTGTTTCTTTGCTGGTCAAGCGGACCCTGGATGCGAGGATTGACCTTGTCCATGTCGGTGCCGAGGGCCGGCTGATCGTGGCCGATATTGCAGTGAAAAGCAAGTCGTTCCGGTTGATTGCGGTTTATGCGCCCAATAAGCAAGGTGAGCGAGTCTCTTTCTTTCGGCTGTTGGAGCCCTTTATGGTGGATTCAACACGGCTAATCTTAGTTGGGGACTGGAATGCCATCCTAACCCCCAAATGGGATAGAGGAAGGGGCGCTAGCGGGAGGAATGATGATCGTAGCCTGGTTGATCTGATCGACGAATGTGGTCTCGTCGATAGATACCGGGTCGATCATCCGGATGGGAGCATGTGGACGTGGGCGCTTAATTGGCCTTCTACCCGGGTATCTGCGTACCTGGATAGGATGTTAGTGAGAGTGGCCGACATAGACTTCTTAGAATGTCCAAAGTTCCACTGGTTAGGCTACACGGACCACAAACTCATTTGTGCCCGTGTGGTGTTAGATTTTAGGCCTAGGTTGGCTGGTTATTGGAAGTTCAATCAGTCCTTACTGGACAGGCGGGACTTTCGTGACCAGCTGACAAGAATAGTTCAGCGGGCGTTAATTGGGCGAGTCATTGGGAATAAGTGGTGGGTTAACCTTAAGGACACCATTAGGTCTTTCGCCACCCGATACAGCCAACGGCTCAACCTAGATAAGGCTGCGAAGGCAAAGACACTTAGTGCTAATTTCGCCCGGGCGGAGGCTGGTGGGGATCCCCTAGAGATAGCCTTAGCCAGGGAGGCCCTGAGGCGCACGACTAGCGAGCGCTATATGGGCCAGGTAATTAGACATAAGTTAAGCAAGATGTCTTCCGAAGCTGTGAACAGGGGCGCAGAACTGCGCAAGGAAGAAATTCGTCGGGCCGGCGATCGGTACATTCGAGAGGTGCGCGACCCGGAGGGGCATCTTCGGTCCACTGACGACATGTGCGAGGCGTTCCGGCAGCATTTCGAACACCGGTTTACCAAGGAGCCTGGTCTCCGTGACGAGGAGTTTCGCAGCTGTTTGGCTGACTTTCCCCGGCTTTTGCCGGCTGAAGCGGCTAGCTGCGAAGGGGAGATTACGGAGGACGAAGTCTACGCGGCTTTGAAGAAGACCGGCAGTGGCAAGTCGCCAGGTTTGGATGGTTTGCCCTATGAATTGTACTTGAGGATGTCGCACCTTTTTGTCCCGATCTTGACTGTCGTGTTCAACCACTGGTTTCGGCAGGGGTCCATCCCCGGTCGGATCACCAGGGGCGTGATCACGCTGTTGGGAAAAGGCAAGAAGGTTGGGCGGAGATTAGATGATTACAGGCCCATAACTCTGCTAAACACAGAGTTAAAGATTTTGGCCAAGATCCTGACGAATCGCTTGCAGCTAGTTGCCGAGTCTCTGTTGGAACCGGATCAGACTTGTTCTGTGAAGGGACGAACAATTCAGAGCAACCTGCACTTGATTCGCACGATCGTAGAGGGTGTAGAAGACGACGAAGAGGCCGCGCTGATCAATTTGGATCAGTCCAAGGCATTTGATAGGATTGACCATGGCTACCTGGCTGCTGTCCTGCAGGCCGCCGGATTCAAACCCGACTTCAGCCGCTGGATTAGCCTTCTGTATCGCTCCCCCAAGGCTGTGGTACAGGTGAACGGGAAGCTGTCGAGCGCTTTCGCGCTGTCTAGGTCGGTCCGACAGGGTTGTCCACTGTCGCCTCTCCTTTACGTCCTGGCGTTGGAGCCGCTACTTCACCGGCTAAGGGACGAGGCGTGCAGTCCGGTCCTGCGTGGAATTGCTGTCCCTGGTGGAGCTTGAGCCAGGGTTTCCGCGTACGCCGATGACGTAACGACCTTTGTGTCCTCCCGCAGGGACATAAGGGCGGTACAGAAGGCGCTTGAACGGTACGAACAGGTAACAGGGGCCAGAATTAACCGCGACAAGTCGTCCGGCTTGCGGTTAGGTGCCTGGAAGGGTGTTTCCCTCCCGGGGCCCTTCGACTGGACGGACGGGCCGGTCAAGCTCCTTGGAGTTTGGTTCGGTCCGGACTTACAGTTGGAGAAAAACTGGTCAGAAGTACAGGCAAAGGTCGGCGCGTCGGTCGAGATTTGGCGTCGGCGGAGTCTCTCCATGAAGGGCCTGGCGGAGGTGTGTAACACATACCTCTTTCCCAGGATCCTTTACCGGCTGTCTGTACTTCCCCTTTGTGACGATCATGAGAAGGCGCTCGAGCGTTTGCTATTCTCCTGTTTGTGGAGAGGACGCAAACACATGGTCGACAAAGGAGTCTGTTGCCTCCGTCCGTGTCATGGGGGTCTGGGAATGCCGCACTTGAGGAGCCACGTGCTCGCTTCAAGGTTGGTATTTCTCAGGCGCGCGTTGTCGGAAGATCGGTTGCTTGCGGGGGTAGTGAGGGACATGTTCCCTAGCCTCACTATCACTCCCCCGCTCCTAAGGACTAGCAATAGGCCTTGGGGGCGGCCGAAATTCCTGCTCGAATGTCTGACGGCCCTTCGGGCCATTCCATGGTCCAGTGACCTTTCACGGCCTAGGAGAATCTTCTATCGGGGATTAGTGGAGGGCGCCGTGAAGGATAAACTGTGGAGTAAGCTCGGCATGTCGAGAGAGGAGTATCGCTCTCATTGGTCTTGGGCGCCAGGTGCGGATTGGCTCAGCAACTCTGAGTTTTCTCTGACCTGGCGATTGGCTCGGAATGGTTTGTCTCTCAATGACAAGCGTTTCGCAATGGGCCTGGCGGATTTGCCAGATTGTGAACGTTGCGACCATGGAATCAAGGAGACGTCGGCGCACGCCTTCTTCCATTGTTCGCGCGTTCGCCCGTTGTGGGCGCGTGTCGGCGAGTTGACTGCTCGTATCGCGCCGCGGGAGCTTGTGCTCATTGATCGCGCATACGCTGTGGACAATGTGTCGCCCCCGTACTCTGGAGTGAAGCGGATGGTGTTTCTGTCGCTACTGGCCACGGCTAGAATGGTGATTTGGATGACGCGTCTGGAGGAAGTCTTGCGGGGAGGTCGTCTTTCGGATCAGGATCTAATCCGATATTTTGAGCACCAGCTCAAAATGAAGATTAGAACTGAACGGAAACGGCTGCACCCGACAGAGTTCAGCGAAAGGTGGGTATATGCAGCGAGCCTGGTTCGCGTGACCGGGGCTAGCCTTGATTTTCTCTTTTAGATCTGCTAGTCGCATCGGGGTAGATTCCTTTGGAACCCCTCCCGTGGTTAAGGTAAGAAGTCTTTTTTGTGCCTAGTTAATGTGAGTAAATGTGTTTGTCCCGGCCTGTTCCCGGCTCCATTGCTTTTGTTATGATCCAGTTCGAGATTCCCATTGTCCATTGTTATTTTGTCCCGTTTTCATTCTCGGCTGGGTCAGCCTTATATATTCTCCAGTCCAATTTATTTTGTACCCTGCTTCTCCATTCCCCTTTAGAAAGAGAGCCTCTTGATTCTGTCTTTCAAGGCAGAATACAGCGGCCTCTTTATTTATGTGGGTGTGTTTGGGTCTTACTAACACTGTGTATATATATTCATTTGAAATTGTTTTTTGTTTTGGGGATTTTTTGTTTCTTCATTCCCCCTTCCCATCATGTCATTTCATGTACAAAATTTTTAAAATCTATTTTTGTTACTATTGTAAATATTGTAATATCACAAATTTTTATGTACATTTGGGGCGTTTTGTAGGTCCTCGGTATGTTCTGCGGTATTTTGGTGCATGATAGGTATGAGTGTTGATGGACAATTTTTATGGTGAATGAGAAAATTGTAACGTATGTATGGGTCGTGAATCTGATTAGCTAGGTATAGGATAGAGTTACGGAAGACCATCCCAAGTTTTGTTCCCCCTCCCCATTTTTCGGCCTTGTGCCATAATTTGTATTTATACGAATAAATAAATACTAGCCATTTCCTACCCCAGGCCACTACGGATTGGAGGTCCTTTTCAAGCACGGCAGCGAGGTTCGCTTTGTCGCCCACACCTGGTTTTTGATCGATGCGAGAGTAGATTGTTGTGTCATCGGTATACATGCCAACTTGGGATCTAATGGCGTCGGGGAAATCATTAATGTAGATCAGAAAGAGCGTGGGACATAGGATAGAACCTTGAGGGACGCCCGCGGTCGTTCTTCCAGGAAACTTTTCGACCTGAACGAGATTTTGTATTTATCATGGGAGAACCTTCATTTTTATTTCTTGTATTTATTTCTTGTTCTGAATCACTAAGCGTTTTGTTTTTATTCACCTTTTCTTCTTCTTATTTCTCTACTATTTGTTTTTGTACTTCTATATATGGTTTCAACCTGTCCACAGAAACTTGAGTATCCATATCATTATTTATCTTAACCAGAAAATGTTTTGGCGTTCGCTGAAGGACTGTGTAGGGACCTGAATAGGGTGCCTCCAATGGTCTTCGAACACGATCCACTCTAATCCAAACTTTATCACAAGTTTGAAGTTTTTCTGGGACATAAGATTTTGCGGACTTATTAACTCTTTTGGTGAAGTCTCTCACATCAATTTGTGACATGGTTTTATGTAAATCTCTTGTGAACTTTTGAGTTATAGCCTCCTCGCTTGTGCTATCTATTAGTAGCTCTGGTAGCAAACATTGTGTGCCTGTAACAGCAGAAAAAGGAGAAAAATCAGAGCTATTGGGCATACTGCGAATCCCAAGAAGTACTATTGGAAGAGCTGAAAGCCAGAACTCTTTTCGTGCTGTATTAGCAGTTTTAATGGTCCTGTGCATTCTCTCAATCAAACCATTACATTGAGGAAGATAAGGTGTCGTACGTAGTCTATAAAAACCAATTATTTTTGCTACTTCACTAAACAACTCACTTTTAAATTGTCGGTCTCTGTCGGTTATAACATGCAGCGGGACACCCCAACGTGTGACCCACGTGTTTATAAAGCCTCAGCTACCTAGCTGCAGTGATTTCGCTGATGGGCTGTGTTTCTACCCAACGAGTTGTGCGGTCAATACATGTGAGGATATATCTATACGGCCTGATGTAACTGCTATTTGGGCTTTTTGCTGGTGGGAGTGATCCTACTATATCTATGTGGACTGTGTGAAATCTAGCTGATGGTATTTCTAATGTCTGTATAGGTGATTTTGTATGTTTGTAGACCATTGCTTGTTGGCAGGCTGTGCATGATGCACAAAAGTCTTTGATTGATTTATCCATGTTTGGCCAGTAATATCTAGCTTTAATCATCTTAATGGATGATTTAATGCCAGGGTGATTTATGGAATGGATACTATAGAATATGGACTCACGCAATTTAGATGGAACAAAAGGTATGGGGTAAGACGTTGATAAGTCACACCATATAAATTGGTTATCTCCAGGTATGGTGAATTTTTAAGTCCTGAAAGGATTGAATTTCTGTATCAGATGCCTGCGCTTCTGCAAGTACAGGTAAATCACACGCATCTATTTATACAGCAAGAGTTGGTCGGGATAGACAATCAGCAGCTATATTCTGACTACCTTTTACATGTTCAATACCTGAAATAAATTCTGTCAGGATAGCTAATTGTCGTTGTTGTCTGTCTGATTTAGCGGGGTTTACACTATAAAATGCACCACACAATGGCTTATGGTCAGTTAAAAGTAGCACTTGGCGACCTTCTATGAGGTGACGGAAGTGCAGCACTGACAAATAAGCTGCTAAAAGTTCGCGATCGAACGTAGAATATCTCATTTGTGTTTGTGTTCATTTTTTCGAGAAAAATCCGATCGGTATTGGATTTCCTTCCACCATTTGGTGAAATACCGCACCGACAGCATAATTACTACTGTCAGTGACTAATTGATAATTTGTACAGTTAGGTTCAGGGTGAGCTAATGAGTATGTATCATTAAGTTCCTTAATTACAGAATTGAAAGATTGTCGTTCAGATTCATCTAATGTGAATGAGCCTTTAGGGGATAACCTCATTCTCTCAGATAGGGGTAAGACTATCTCTGAACATTTTGGTATTCATTTTCTATAAAATCCTACCATTCCAAGAAATGTGCGTAGCCCCTTTGCGTCCTTAGGGTAAGGAAAAGATTTTAAGTCTTCTATTTTACTAGTAGGTTTAATGCCATCTACGCTAATATGAAAGCCTAAGAAATCTAGGGAAGTCACATTGAAAACAGATGTGGGGGCTGAAATTTTTAAATTGTGTTCATTTAAAATATTAAAAACAGTTTCAATGACTTTTTATGAGGAATCTCATCATTGCTGAAAATTAAAATATCATCAGTATATATAAAAACACAATCAATGTCTTCAAAAATTTTGTCCACATACCGTTGAAATGTAGCTGACGCATTTTTTAATCCAAACGTCATATAATTATATTCATAAAGACCAAATGGGGTGGTGAGAGCAGTTTTTGCTACATCGTCCGGATGCATTTTATTTGGTGGTAGGCTGAAATCAAATCGATTTTGGAGAATCGTCGTTTGTTCGCAAGTTTTGCTGAAAAAGAGTCTATATTTGGTATAGGGTACCTGTCAGTCTTGGATATGCTATTGAGAGAACGACAGTCTCCACAACATCTAAATCCTCCGCTTTGTTTAGATACTATATGTAGTGGGCTAGACCACTCGCTTTTGGAAAGGGAGATCACTCCGTCTTTTTGTAGGGTTTTAAATTCGCTACGCGCGGCTTCCAGTTTTTCTACATTAAGCCGCCTGGGTTTTGCAAATACCGGCGTATGGCTTCCTGTGTCAATTCTGTGGTAGACGCCGCAGCGTTTTTTGTTACTGTTCTTATGTGGTGTGATTATTTTTCTTTAATCATGTTCCGTATGAATGACGGGAGCTCCGTTTCATTTACGACTAGATTCACCGCTGATGCAGATATTTTTAAACTCTTTCTCTGGGTTGTTGTAGGATCGTAAATAGTTTTGTTACTGCAGTCTACTATTAGACCAAACTTGTTGAGGAAATCCAGTCCAAGGAGTGGGTTGGTGATATCAGCGATCACGAATGTCCATGTAAAAGATCTCCTTAAACTGGATATTCCAATTTCCAAACTCGCTTGTCCATAGCATTTTATTTTCTCCCCATTTGCATATGGGAGTCGGTTTTAATGTAATACCATTTACTGCAGAAGTTGGTAATATTGAGATACTTGCGCCAGTATCTACAATAAATTTTAATTTGGTAGCTCCTAATTTTGCGGTAATTTCTAATAGCGGCGAACCTCGTGGGACTGAACTTGTTCGCCCTATTAGTTTTCCGAATCACTTCCCGTAGGTGTTGCTGGTCGGGAACTAGGCAACATTTGTAGATTGTTCTTTTTGGGCCATTTACACCAATGTTTACATGTTCTTGCCTCATTGGCGAAATAAATATGTGCACTGCAAATTTTTGTCCGTTGGTTATTCCGATATGGCCTGACATTTAGTGGCACTGAAGTGTCTTGGCTGTATTTTCCTTTATAATTTCTTTGTGAGTTATTCTTAGTAGATAAGGGTCGCTGAACAGCAAATGCCTTATCGTTATTCAATAACGGCATCAGTTCATCTGCTAACCTGCCAAGTTGGGTATGGTTTAAATCTTTTTGCGAGGCTATTACTGGAGCTATTGTTGACGGTAATGCCTGCAGGAATTTGTGTCTCACAATGTCGTCCCTAATACCTATCCGTTTAGCTACGGATAACATTTCGTGCAAATATATCGACAGTCGGCCTGAAATAGTCGTAGCCAACATTCATTTTTCTAGAAGCTCCGGTTTTGTTTGTTCGTGAGCTTCTATCAGAGTCCGTTTTAATTCCTCGTAGTCTTGTGATGCGAGGGTAGCATTTGGTAGTTTACCCACTTCTTCGGCTGGTAACGACGATATTACTATACAGAGCTTTGTTTTCGACGCTGTAACGCAAGTGAAAATGGGCTTCTAATATCGTAAACCATCCATTTACAGCAGTTTCTATGAATTCCGGTGCCTTGATATTGACTTGATGAACCGTTTCCTCTCCTGTCTGCTCCATTTATCCTTTTATATGTGTATATATATATATTGTATATGAGGTTGCTTTCTGTTCGTATGTCGTGATCACCACTGTTGTGTTGCTTCGTTTGGGTATAATTAGAAGGTAACACAATCTTGAATTAATGATGTTTATTTTTGGTATAAAACTTTAGGTTTTTACATCAAGTTACAACCTTTAAATTTTGTGTGGATACAGGAGCAGACTAGCTAAATTCTCTTCACTGTGGGATGCTAGTAGTAAACGAACCTATCCCTTCTGGACTCTAGTGGTCAATTGTCTAGCGTTCTCCTCTTTTCAAATCTCCCACGCAAAACTACTGTCCTTAACTCCTACTCTTACTACAAGAAACGGTTCCTTATTTTGCCGCCCAATTTTGAATTCTTGGCGTCAGTGTGTCTATCTTTTTCTATTTTTAGAACACTCGCCATTTTATAAACCATAACAAATCCTTTGAAAATAGATATTTAACTTTTTCAACCAAGGGGTCACGTTCCTGCCAACAATGAAAAAAAATACTTTGTTATCCTTTTGAAGAGTATATAAGCAAGGGTTCGAAACCACACAAGCCAGTAAGGAGATAAAGACAGCATCATACGACAACGGTTCACGACGGTGCGGCTCAAAAGAGATTTCCTCAATTATCCACTCGTCTTTTTGAACAAACTACATGACACGTACACGGATAGAAATCACATTTCTTTTCATCTTAATGGCAGTTTGACTCCAGTGTCTCTCTCACCGACGAGATGTGGCTTCCCTCTGTCTCTTCTACAAATACTTTCACAGGTTCTGCTCCGACGAGCTTAGCTCCTTGGTGCCCACCTCCTGCGCGAATTTACTCTAGCTACTAGCAACAAGGTCCCACTCTTTTATTGTGAAAACAATCATGTGTAACCACAACTTCTGCTCCAACAGCTTCTTTTCTCGCACATACCACCTGTGAAACTCCCTTCCGTATTCTTGTTTCCCTGATAGCTATAATCTCCAAGAGTTTAAATGCAACGTTAACTGTCATCTCTTATCTCCTTGACTCCAGTCTTACCTTACAATTTCCTCTCACGCAGCTCTCTTCACACCAATGTACCTGCCCTTCTCTTACTCATTCTCCGACACCTACTGTGACCTGTTCTCCTCTTTCTTTACTTTCCTATTATGTAACCCTCTGCGCACTCGTGACAGTACTGCCTTGCTTGGGGTGAGACAGTTATAAAAAAAAATCTTAACAAACATCTACAAACACGGACTTATTCACATAAAGAAAAATTGAGTTGTAAAAAGAAATACGAAAATAAATAAATATTTTTATATTTAAAAGTTTTTCACGTTTTTTTTCTCTTTATTATGAGTTGATTCAAATCTACAACAAAGTTCTTAGAACATTCAGTTATTCTAGTATTGTACAAATCCAGAAATTATTTGATGTTAATAGATCTGTGAACATATAAAAATGCGATTACCTTTCTTTTGGTGGATTACGTGACAACCACTTAATGACGTCTCTCCGACAAAAGCAGGAGTGGGTAAATCTGCCTCCCCCAGCAGTTTACAAGCATATGGTGCCCTTTCTCTTAGGGAATATATTTTTCCCATGTATAGAAAGAAACTCTGGTGAATACGAAGTAAAAATAACTCTCTTTTCTTCACTGTTTTCAAATTCGCGAGCCTGTGCGAAAAATGTAATTTGACCAATAGAAAAAAGGGTTTTCTCTGTGCTGAGGAAAAGACCAGGGTAAAATTTAGCGAGCCTATGTGAAAATGTTTTTGAGCACTAGAAATAGGGAGCGACTTACAAACTGAAAAAATAACGAGTTGATGTCAAATCGCTTTCTGATATATAGAAACAGAGAACAGCATTCACATTATTCGGATTATTGTCCTCATCTTTGTTGCCATTTGTACGACGTTTCGGCCGTTGTACGCTCCGGCCTTCTTCAGGTGCTAGGAATTTCGAATCGAACCCCTTATTACAATCACTCCATTCTTTACGTGGAGCCTCTTCTGGTAGTCATGTTATCTCCCTCTAACCCTGTAAGTTACTTGTTCAGCACTGCTGTAGCCTGGTATTGTATCAAGTCACAGAACTAACCAAATTTTATATTTATATCCACTGGGCCATCTGTTCTTAAGGACAAGAAAAACTGAATTTTTGGGGCTTATAAACCTAATGTTCAGAAACACATTTTTACCAGAGTTCAAATTGCAATTTTGATGTTAATGGTTTTCTCTAGTAGTTTTTATGTTAATGGTTTGCTCTACTATTATTTACCAGAGCTCATATTACAGTTTTTGGTACTAATGATTTTTTTCTGGCACACCGTATTACTGGTTCCCATATTGTGTTCATCTCTATGCTTGGTCGGCTTAGAAGTCGAGCATATGTGCTGATTCCTTAAGTTTACGTAGTTTCCAGTGGCATTCTCTATCTATTATTTCAACTTCATCCCATAGGGAGCGGTGATCTCTTTTCTCCCTCCATATGTGTTCAGCTACGCCTGATTTTTCTATCTCCCTTCGTGTTACGGCTTTGCGATGTTCTTGTAGCCTTACCTTTTTCGGTCTGTTTCTCCTTTATATTTCTTTCCACAGCTAGATGGAATGGCGTACACACAGTTCTTAGTCATGTCCTCCTCTGTTGGAGGTCTTACTCGGGAGAGGTACCTGCGATGTGTAGAACCACTTCTGAAGATCTGTAATATAACGGTCTGGCCCACCCAAGAAAGGCTGATACAAGCCGTGTTGTTTCCGGTCGGTGAAAAGTAACGGATGTCACTTTGACCCTATTTCCGGCAGATGCGGAAATAACTCAGAGGCAAACAGACAGGTGACTCTGAGAATTACGTAGGCGTCGCGTGGGCGTCGCGTGGGCGTCGCGTGATCAAGGCAAAGCCGGAAGAAACAAGTCCCGGTTTTGGAAGATATATAAAGACCGCGAAAACACGGATTCGCCAGTCAGAAGAAGTGAGAGCAGAAGTAGCAGCAGAACCACAGAACACGAAGGAAGGCAGTTCACAGCTGCCCCCAATAGCATGCTGCTATTGCGGGGTACGCATTCGTCAACCCTTAGAAGCGCGCTCTCACTCTCTGTTCACTAGGCTACACGGTCCATCGTTCATTAATAAAAATATCACTTGATATATTTTTATATACAGACGTGTTTGTTGTTTATTGATATACAACAGATCTTCCTGATGTTATGTATTTCCTCCGATACCCACTTCACATAGAGTAGACAGACCGAGGCTGTTTTCTGAGAGTTGATGTTAAAGGCAACGAACGATCCCCTTTTTACATTGTATGGTTGGTGGAAGTTGAAGTTGAGGTATTGTCCGGTGAATTGTGGCTTGCGATATACAAATGTCCAGAACCCCGCCTCTGCTCGAGTTATTAGAACATACAGGAATGCCAGTTTGTTGTCACCCTCTTTTTCCATAGTGAACTATATAGACGGTCTTATTGAGTTCACATGGTCCACTAGCGTCTGGACCTTCTCCTGATGTGGCCAGAGTATGAAGGTGTCATCAATGTATCTCAGCCATAGAGTTGGCTTTAGAACTGTGGATTCTAATGCCATCTCTTCAAAGTATTCTATGTATATGTTAGCCAGTGATGGAGATAATGGCGAGCCCATTGCTAAGCCTTCATCCTGCCGATATGTGCCTGATCCTAATCCGAAGTGTGTTGTTTGTGTGCAGAAAGTCAGTATCTCCATCAGGTTATCCAGTGAAATACTGGTACGTTCTCCTAGGGATGAGTCCGAGGCCAGTCTGTCCTTGACTACCGATAGTGCCCTAGATACGTTGATGACACCTTCAAACTCTGGCCACATCAGGAGGAGGTCCAGACGCTACTGGACCATGTGAACTCAGTAAGACAAATGAAACAGTGACAACAAACTGGCATTACTGCATGTGCTTATAACTCGAACAGAGGTGGAGTTCAAGACATCTGTATACTGCAAGCCAGCATTCACGGGACAATACCTCATCTTCAACTCCCACCACCCATACAATGTAAAGAAATGGATCGTCCGCTGCCTTCAACACCGAGCAAAAGTTATAAGCGGCGACCCAGAGGCATACGAACAAGAAATGGTCAGTATAAGTAGTGCCCAACAACGAAATAATTATCCAGGATACATGACAACAATTTTGACATACATTGAAGGGAGGATTGTTAGGGACTGGACAACGTGGTAGTAATTTGAAAGTGGAGTCACCATTATAAAGTAGACTGGTTGTCAATCCACCACATTAATAATAAAAATAACTCAATGTGACACACAATGTAACAAGAATAATAACAATGCATTAAATATAGTTACAGGATTGATTATTTTGTGCATGCAAGATTTAGTGGAGAAAGTTTTCTCTTGGAAGTTGAAGAAAATGCATCAATGTTCATACTGGAAGAGTTCTTGAAAAAAGGAAATATGATGTTCGTACTAATCAATAGTTGAATATAATTATATATGTAGTGAAGTATGCTTGTAAGAGAGAGAAATGTTTTTGGTGTAACTAATTGCTAACGCAATTGGCGCAGTATGTGAGTTGGAAAGGAACTAACGGCATTCGGACTGTTAGCTCCGAAAAGCAGTTTCCAACTTGTCTAGACACGTGTGAACACCAGCGTATGTATTTCTGAATGAAGAAATGGAAAAAGAGGTTTCACGTACGGTACTAATGTATAAGTATGTGCGTATATGTGTGTGTACGTGCGTAGATGGCGATATGTATATAAGTATGTACATGCATGTAGAAGTGATTCTACATAGCCCCCGCTAAAATTGGAAAAATTTTTATGAATTTTTTAAATTTGACTAATTAACAATAATGTCTTTTCTTCCAGCCTGTGTGTGTATGGGCTTAGTCTGAGGAAGGGGTGAAGGTGATTGTGAATGTTGCGGTGGATTTGGGAGAATGACATCAGGTTGTTTTGGCTGATGAGTGTCACTTTCAACATAACCTGGCTGGAGACGATCAATAGATATGTTAGATTTCTCTGAAGGTAGCTGTATGTTATAGTACTTCTCCGCCCTTTTTAAAACGTGGAATGGACCGCTGTAAGGAGGAGAGAGAGAGTTCTTTTACCAGCATCCTGACAGATGAATACGAATTCGCAAGTTTTTAAGGATTCAGGGATGTATATGTCTCGACTGTTCCGAGAGGGAGTGAAAGATATTTTTGACATTTTGTTCCGTAAAAATTGGACGAAGGGCGCTGTAGGCTGAGATTAGTCTTTATGCTCGAAGAACTGTCCAGGTAAGACCAATGACGTTCCAAAAACTAACTCAGCTGCAGAGCTGTCCAAATCTTTCTTGATTACTGAGCGTAGTGAAAACATAATCAAGGGTAGGTTATCTACCCTTCTATGTGGATCGTCGAAGCTGGCTAATGCTGCGTTAGGTTGTCGATGAAATCTTTCGACGATTCCATTTGAAGCTGGGTGATAAGCGGTTGTAGAAATGTGTTTGGCACCCAGTATCTGCACAAATTCATGGAATAGAGTGGACTAAAACTGCGGTCCACGGTCCGTGGTGATGACTGTCGGAAAACCGAAAATGGAGATCCATTCCCGCATGATTGTTTTTACTACAATATCCGCTGTAGTAGCATGCAGTGGAATTGCCACAGGCCACCTGGTGCATCTGTCGGTGATAGATAATATGTATTGACAGCCTTGGCTCTGTGGGAGGGGACCAACCAAGTCGACATGAATGTGTGTAAATCGTCCATCTGGTTCTGCAAAGGTGCCCGGGGGTGACTTAACATGTCGGTGCACCTTGGTTTTCTGGTACTTAATGCAATGTAGCGTCCATTACTTAATTTCTGCATGCATACGTGGCCAAACAAATCTCTCAGATATTAACTTATCGGTACCTCTACGACCCGGGTGAGACATCTCATGAAAATGATTGAAGAGTTTTCTTCTCATTGAAGTCGGCACAACTGGACGCGGGTTAGAGGTACTGACGTCACACAATATAGTTCTATGACAGAACGGTAGAGGACGATCTTCAAGCTTCAACGATGAATCCGAATGTAATTGCATAAGTGTAGGGTCATTTTCCTGCTCCATTGAAAGACTCTCAAGGTCTAGAACTTTCGTGGTGTTAGAAAGGATAGCAGTGCGGGACAAAGTGTCGGCAACGATGTTGTTATCTCCCTTGACATAGTTGATATCTGTTGTAAATTGAGATATAAAATCCAAATGACGATAATCTCTAGAGTTGTATTTGTCCGTTTTTGAATGCAAGGCATATACTAACGGCTTGTGATCTGTATATGTCACAAAATTGCGCCCCTCAAGTAGGTAGCGTAAATTAGAAAGTGCTGATTTGGCTTTATTAAACGCAGAAATCTCAGTATTAGACAACGTAATTTTAGCATTTCTCTTATACTTATGACGCAATATATCGGAAAGGGGTGCTAAAAGCCGAGAACAATTTGGAATTAATTGCCTGTAGTAATTAATAAGACCCATGAATTTTCGCAACTGCGTGACCCAGGCTGAGGAAAATTTTGTATTGCTTCCACCTTCTGTGGAATGGGAGAAACTCCAGTGCCATCTATGTGGTATCCTAAGAAATCAATACTAGGTACTGCGAATTCACACTTATCAGGAATAATTTTAAGACCGCAGTGTGCTAAACGTTGAAATACCTGGGTGACATGCTGTTTATGTTCGTTCATGTCAGAACTAGCGATAAGGAGGTCGTCAGTGTAAGCAAATGAAAAATTCAACCCACGCAATGCTTCAGCCTCTGAAAAGATTGTGCAGCGTTTCTTAAACCGAATGGCATTCGTAGAAATTCGTAGAGGCCAAATGGGGTTGTAATAGCTGTTTTGTGTGTGTCCTCCTCAGCAACAGGTATTTGATAAAATGCCTTTCGTAAATCTAACTTAGTGAAAATCTTGGCTCCCTGTAAGGTAACAGCAAAGTCAGCGAGATTTTGGACAGGGTATTTATCGGGGACAATTTGCGCATTCAACCGGCGGAAATAACTGCAAACTCGCCAACTTCCCCGCTGCTGTTTAGGGACCATATGTAAAGGAGAAGCATACGCACTGGAAGATGGCCGAATAATACCAAGGCTAAACATATGCTGAAACTCAGCCCCCGCTTCCTTATACTTATCATGACGCAACCTGCGAGGAGGCGAGAAAACTGGTTGACCTGTCGTTTTGATTTTGTGAACAGTCTTATGTTTAACCTCTTCCATTAATGTAAAAGGCTTAGAAATGGAAGGGAAGTTATCTAAAATTTCCTGAAGAGGATTTGCGGGTTGAGCCACGCAGATTCCAGTGGAACTTATTGACGAAATAATGCCTGGACATCTAAGCGTAGTGGTCTTATCTAAAAGGACATGCCTACACATATCAACAGCAAGATGATAATGTGCCAAAAAATCTGCACCAATAATAGGCATTTTAACTTCTGCTACAGTAAATAACCAAGGAAATTCTCTAAGGAGTCCTAAATCCAACGTTAGCGATGTTTGTCCGTAGGTATGTATGATGGTACCATTGGCAGCACAATGGCTTTCTACAGGAATCTTTATCGGGAGGAACAACAGTTAACTTTGCACCGGTATCGATTAGAAACGACATGCCTGAATTAACGTCTTTCACATAAAAGAGACGGCTTAAATTGATTCTCCCAGCAGCGGATACCGCCTTACTGAACTGCTGGGTCGATCGTTTCCCGAATTACGATAATTAGGCATAGTGGATGTCTGACGAAAGACAAATCCACAAGGCTTATTGCACGAACGTGCAGCAGACCCGAATTTTCGGTGATACCAACATACAGGTTTTGAAGACATGTTATAACGTTTTGTTTTATTTCTAGAAGTACTTCTTCTATTCCGATTACTCTGTCTGTACTGATTAAAACGGGGCCTGCTGAGGCATTCTACTTCAATAGATAATTTCCTTATCTGTTGCTCTATTCTATCTACTATGTCGTCTGGTATTACTGCATTTGTTTGGGTAGTGCTAGGATGGCTGAATTGACTAGATTCGGAGATCTTATCAGCCATTTCTGCAAGCTTAGCTAAATCTATATCGCTAGGTATTGTCGTTAATATTTCGACCGTATGGGTAGGTAATTTTCCCAACCATAATTTTTTAAGTAGGCTTTCATCCATAAAATTACGCCCGAGAAGGCTTTTCATAGGGCATAATAACTGTGTAGGCTTATTGTCAACTAGCTGCAAATTATTGAATAATTCGTTAATTCGTCTCTCCTCGGACTTTCCAGTTCTGTATAGTATAGTCTTTTAAAGTGGATCATAGGGGCTACTAGAGGGAATGTTATCTAACAAGTCAGAAATTTCTACTGCTATTTCTGGCGGCAACTTCTCAACAACGTACGCGAAACGCGATGTCTGAGTAGTAATATTTTTGGCTTTAAAAATAGCGTTAAGTTGTGAAAACCACACATGAATATTAATACTGTTAAAAGCAGGCAAGTTTAAAACTATTGTCGCAGCGCCGCACACTGAATCCGACATTTTGACGAAAGTTCGGTTTACGCGCAAAAAAAAAAGTGGTACAAGGTACTATATGTGTAAAAATATTATTTTCTTTCAAACATACGCACCGTAATGGAGGCGCTAGAGGGTGTCGTCAGTGATGTCATCGCGAGGATCACTAGGGTGTTTCGGGTCTTTCAACATCATACCCCCACTCACCGCGCCGACCCGACCAGAGATGATCAGTTTCTGGCTCACCCTCGATAAGCGCTTTTAGACACGGTACGAAACCTTGCAAATGCTTCTGATTGGCGACAGTCAGAGCCACTTTCCATTTAGAGGCGAACCGTACATGAGCTCGTCCGAAACATTAATTTAAACTTATTTATGCATTTTATCTTATTTACGAGTACTAATAAAATGAAGAGAAATCAGAAATGCAGAATTTCGGGGAATTTTAGCTAACAATTTGTTTTGGAATCTCTCTCTTTTGATCCATAACCAATTAGCTGTTCTTTCCGCTGTTTCGGTTATGGACTTGAGTGCTTTCCTTTTTTTTTTACTCCCACTATCCCAATATCTGTTAAGGCTTTGCATAAGGACCTTGTTGCAAATCCTCTAGTCCCCACTTCTATAGGAGTGCAGCTAGCCCTTCAGCCTTTAACCCTGCAACTCTCCAGCAGTTCGTCGTATTTTAACTTCTTCCTTTCATGGGCTTCTTCTGCGTTTTCTTCCCAGGGGACCGTCAGTTTTCACAAGACTATCTTCTTCAAATTATGTGAGAAGAAAGCTATATCTGGGCGAAGTTTTGTGATGGCAATTTGCTCTGGGAATTTCAATCTTGAGCCTATATCGGCCCTTAGTTCCCATTCTGTTGCAGGAGATAGCAGGTTTTGATTTACCTTTCTATTTCGTGGGATTTTCGCGCCCGCTTTAATAAATTTTATTTGCCTTGTGTCTGGGTTGTAAACATTCTCTTTGATAGCATCTTGAACTATTTTCACGATCTATTTTAGAATTTCGTCATGGCGCCACCTGTAACGCCCATCAGCTAGTGCAGATTTACACCTACTCAGGATATGTTTTAAGGTACCTTTGCGCCCACAAAGACGACAATTTGGCGACTGGGTTTTATACCATAATTGTAAGTTTGTGGGGCTTAGCAAGGTGTCGTATACTGCCCGAATCAGAAATTTTAATCTGGAGTCACCGTGCCATATTTCGGATCATTTGATTTGGCGTTTCAACATAGAGCTCCATTTGGTCCATACCCCTTGCTGTCTCATCTCGACTTGGATTGCTATTCGTTTCTCTTCTTCGCCGTTTCTGATTTCTTCCTGCAAAACATGACTTTTCTTTTTTCCTTGCAGTTTGTCATTTTTTTCTAAGGGAAAAAACCCGAGGCCCGTGCGTCCAGTAGCTATGGTCCCTAGTATTGCCTTTTCTCGGATTCTTTCTTTTGCTGTATTCAGTTCTTTCGAGGCGTTCCATTTTTTACCTTTATATACTGATATACCCGCACCGGCTACTTTGGGATCTTTCGAGCACTCGTACTGGATTGTAGCTCTCACTTTAGCGACTTTAAATTCTTCGTGTAGGCTTTTAAACGGGAGTTTCAGTGCGTTTGTTTTCCCGCTGCGCTGCATAGAGATCTTGGCAAACCTAACCACGTACGTAGTCGTGATGTTATGCTTCGTTCCATTAGTTCTACCGTGGAGCAAGTGAAATCGTAGATAGTTACAGGCCAGAATATTTTTGAAAGAATGACGTGTTGATAAGCTTTATATCTGCCAGGTAAACTAGACTTATCAACCCTGATTAGCCACCCATCTAGATTATCCTTTGTTAATATTACGGATCTTAAATCTTTTAGGGTTTCATCGAACTGCTTCCCCAAGCTCTTTACTGACTTGTGATGTATTGTAGGTATGTCATCTCCAAAGAGCTTAAATCTTTTGTTTTTCGAAAGCTTACCTTTCTTCATTACTAGGGAACGTGATTTGGAAGCGTTAAAACTCATTCTCGCCCAGTCGATGAGTTTTTCGATGCCCTTCAGCAACCGCCTTGCCCCAATGGCGGACGTGCTGGTTATGGTCATGTTATCCATATACGCGCGAATCGGTGGTTGCCTTACACCGGATCTGGAGACTGGTTCTTGACATTCCACTTCAGCCGCTTTTATCAGCATATTCATTGATAATGCGAAGAGAGTCGCTGAAATGGTGCAGCCTGTTATTATCCCTCTTTCAAGATTGTGCCACGCTGAAGTTGAGGTCTTTGTTACTGCCCTCATTCTAAAATTCTTATAGTAGTTTAAAATGAGCTTGGTGAAAGCAGTGGGTATATAGTACCGGATTAGAGCTTCTTCTACCAGACGATGGGGAATTGACCCATAAGCATTCTTAAGGTCTAACCAGAGGACTGCAATATCTCCATTATTTTCCTTGGCATCTTTTAGTAGTTGGGTAATGACCCCTGTATGTTCTATGCATCCTGGCATGCCTGGGACTCCTTCTTTTTGAACAGAGGTGTCAATGTAGTTATTTATTATTAGATATTTTGACAGCCTACTATTTAATAAGCTGAAGAAATTTTTTCCTTCAACATTCAGCAGCGAAATACATCTGAATTGATTGATTTTCTTGGCGTTTTCCTCTTTGGAGTTCCATATTCCCTCAGAATACTTCCACTGGTCTGCTATCTTCCCTCTCTTCCAAATGGCCTTCAGTAACTTCCATAGGATACGTTGTAATTCCGGGTATCTTTTGTACACTAAGTACGGTACTCCATTCGGGCCTGGAGCGGAGCTTGACCGAGCTTTTTTAAGCACTAATTGCAGTTCAACCAAGCTAGGTAGTCTTATGTCGAGATCAATTGAAGGAGGATCTGGTGTAAGAAGTAGGATGAATTTTAAGGGAAAATTTCAACGGGCTTCTATTAATTGTGGCTAGAAAGAGCAGGATTGGGCAAAATTAAAAACAACAAACAATATTTAAGACTAATATATTGTTTTTAAACTGAGTAGCAGTAATTGCTCAGTTGGTTGAAAGAAAAATGGCTAACCTACAAGATATTGAGAAGAATACAATAATCCCACGAAAAGGGACAGGAATGTAAAGAAAAAAAAGGCACAAAGCAGACTTCTAATATTCGACTCACAAGAAAATTTCTCCATGAGAGAGAGAAGATAAAGACCAAAATGCGTTCATAAAAGGGACGACTTTCTTGTTAGGATTGGCAAGTATAGACATTTTATTTTATTTTTTTGGCGCGAAGACATGTAGCACTTTTTAATTTTAATTTTTTTTTTTTTACTTGTAGATGTATTCTGTACTTACACTTATGGACGTGAAAAATACTAGCTGAAGCAAAGGAAAATGGTACTACACGTGGACGTATTTTCTTATTTTCTCTTGTTGTACTGATATGAATCGAACTGGCGCTGAAAACAAAAAATTGTAGACTGACGACAGGGCATTTTGGAGACTTTTTAGCTGTCTGTTCCTTTTTCTTCTTCTTTGGAAGTAGTGCTTAGGGCGATGCTGATAAGTTCGTGGCTAGTCGGCATTTACCATCGTTGAAGCCTGTTAATTCAGACATTTCAGCATCTTTCTACACGAACCTGATCAAATGTCGAAATTACCAATTTGTAGATGATGCTGGTGACCATTGTAGTAGTTCAACGTTAGTTGGTTCGAACGTCGGGTTTACCATTTGGACAACGTGGCAGTAATTTGAAAGTGGAATCACCATTATTAGACTGGTTGTCCAATCCACCATATTAATAATAAAAATAAGTCAGAGCACAATGTAACAAGAATAATAACTGAAATGAGTTGACAAGACTGGTTTTCCTTAACAAGGATTTAATCAACAAAACATTTCCTGACTAAGCAATTCGTCAACTGGCGAATGCAAGTAAGGGAAGTAATTACACTAACAAAATGCCAAGGGCAGATAAGTATAGTACATTCTCCCCCTCCTTTTTTTTTTTTTTTTTTTTTACGGTTCATCATACCTCTTTGGCTTACGAATTTCCCGTTGGGATCGTCTGGGTATATCAGGAGTTCTTGACATTACTTGAGGAGGAATAATATTTAAATCACTTGGAGAAGATACAATTTCTGAGTTAACGATAGTTTGTGAATCGTTACTATCTACTTTTTCCTTGGGAGATTCATTAGTGGGTGTAGAATCATTTAGGTCTTTCTGGATATCATCTACAACATTCTCGCTTTGTAATGAGATCCTTGCTGGTGCTAGGTCGCTTACAGAGACTGTAGATTCGCGACCATTGGTGAATCTTATGTGTGCATATTGGGGATTTGCTTCGAGTAACTCTACTTCGTCAACTAATGGTTCGTACTTACTCGCTCGGACATGGCGACGCAAAAGAACAGGCCCTGGCTTAGATAGCCAAGTGGGTAAGGAATGGCCGCTGGGAGTTCGCCGTTGATATGAAAAGAGTCTTTCATGTGGTGTGGCATTAGTAGCGGTACAAAGAAGAGATCTTATGGAGTGTAGCACTTCAGGCAAAACCGTTTCCCACTGCGATTCCTTGAGATTTCTTGAGGCTAGGGCTAATAATGTGTGTTTCCATATAATCCCGTTATACCTTTCACACTGACCGTTTCCTTGGGGGTGATAAGGCGTTGTCCGGCTAGTAGCAATCCCGAGATTGGTGAGATATTCACGTACTTCCTTTGATAAAAAGGATGCACCCTTATCCGAATGGATGTAGGATGGCATGCCAAATACTATGAATATTTGACTTAGACCCTGTATTACAGAGTCTGAATTAGTGCTTGTACATGCGAAAGCAAAAGGGAAACGTGAGTACTCATCTATAACCGTTAATAGGTAACGGTTTTTCGAAGTTGAAGGAAGGGGCCCCTTAAAGTCAATGCTGAGTCGTTCCATTGGTTGTGTAGCTTTGACTAGGCGTCCAGCTTCTGGTGTATAGAAGCGTGGTTTCCATCTGGCACACACTGCACATGCTGCACACACTCTCTTAACCTCTTCAATAGAGTACGGAAGATTCCTTACTTTAACAAAATGAGCTAACCTGGTTATACCCGGATGACAAAGATGTTCGTGTATTTCATGCAATCTTCCCATGTTGTCGAGTGCATTGCACTGGACACGCGAGAGCGTATCGGCTGGAATATTGTTTTTCCCTGGTCGGTACATGATATCGTACTCGTAACACCCCAATTCCATTCTCCATCTTTCGATCTTGCTGTTCTTGATCTTTCCATGCCTTCTTGCATCAAACATGAAATTCACAGCTTGTTGATCTGTGACTATCACAAAACGTCGTGCTGATAGATAATGTGACCACTTTTTAACTGCCTCTACTATTGCACAAGCCTCCTTTTCTACGGAAGAGTGTTTTCGTTCTGTAGTCGTAAGTGTGCGTGAAAAGAATGCTACTGGACGGTTTGCTTGATTGAGAGTGGCTGCAATAGCAGTATCAGAGGCATCGGTTTCTACTACAAGAGGTATCTTTTCGTCGACTGAGTGCAATAAGGCCTTTTCAATTTCCTCCTTGAAGATTTCAAATGTTTTTATCGATTCTGGATCAAGGGGGAATGAATTAGCTGTTATCAAGGGTCTAATCTTATCAGAGAATTTGGGTATCCACTGGGAGTAGTAAGAGAATAATCCAAGCACTCGACGCAGAGAGGTTTTGTTCTGAGGAATAGATAACTCTCTTAATGGCCGTAGACGTTCTGCATCAGGTCTAAGTAAGCCCTGTGATATACTATAGCCGAGAAAATCAATGGATGTTTTAGAGAACACGGACTTCTCTTCATTGAGAGTGAGGTTATACTGGGTAATAATCTTTTTTAATTTTTCTAAGTTCTCATCATGGTCTTGCTGATTTTTCCCGACTACGACAATGTTGTCTACATAGGCATACACTCCCGTTAGATTATTTTCCTTAATAATCTTGTCTATTATCCTTTGGAAACATGCAACACCATTGGTCACTCCAAAAGGAATTCTACAAAATTGGTAAAGTTTACCGTTAGCTTCAAATGCTGTATAAGGCTTATCTTCTTCTTTTATTGGTATCTGGTGATATGCACTCTTCAGATCCAATGAGCTATAAACTTTAAATTTTGATATTTCCTGGGCTAAGTCATCCATTCTTGGTAATGGATAAGCATCCAATCTAGTAAATCTGTTAATTGTTCTACTATAATCGACTACTAGTCTCTTTCTTTGACGTTCATTTGTTACTATTAAAACCTGAGCCCTCCAAGGGGAAGTACTTTCCTGAATTACACCCTCTCTGATCATTTTCTCAATCTCAGTCTGTATGAAACGTCTGTCACCCTCTCCACACCTTTTAGATTTAGTTGTAATAGGTTTACAGTCTGGATCAATGTTGGAAAATAAAGATGGTGTGTCCACTAATGCCGAGGGCACACTACAGGAGATAGGATGAGAGATTTCAAGATCTTTCTTAGAGCCACCGAATGCAAAAGATATAGTGGAATGTTGTGACATGAAATCTTGGCCAAGAATAATATCAGAGCAGAGGTTGGGTAGAACTGAAAGTTTTACATTTGAATACCACTCACCCAGAAGGTTCAAATCCACCGTACACTGTCCTTTGATAGAAGCTTTAAGTGATGATGACGCCATGGACACGTTACCAGTAGCAGGTTTTATTTGTATTTTGTGTTTCCTCACATAACTGAGGGAGATAAAGGATCCTGAGCTCCCCGTATCCATTAGCGCCGTACCGGCGCCATTTTTCCCGACCAATACGTATAATGCAGCCTGTTTTAGGGATCCTAAGGAGGCAGACGTAGTGTTGGATATCAACATTGTCGCGAGTCTGTGAGAGCATGTTGCAGCAGATGTCGTATTTGGGTTCGAACGGCACATTTTTGAGAAATGGCCTTCTTTTTTACATTTAAAACAGGTAGCGTTTCTTGCTGCACACACACTTCTGTTATGACGAGGTCCTCCACAAAAAAAAAACACGTATACTTGGTGTTAGCCGAAGCTGCACAACAAGCATTAATGGGGACCGTTGACTGGACACCGGTACAGTTATTTTCCTGGGGAACTGCACCCACAATTGGTGTTTGAGTGTATGTATATGCTTCTGAATTTTTCTGAGCTGCATGGAGCGCTCTAGCTTGGTCGATAGCTATATTTAAATGCAGTGTTTTGTTTTCAAGTAGCCGTTGTCGAATAACGTTTGAACGTAAACCTGTGATGAATGCATCTCTGACACAGTCGTCTCGGTTTTGAATCGTATCAACTGGTTTAAAATTACATTCTTTCGCTAGTAACTGTAGTCTTTGCACGTATTCGTCAATATTTTCCTCCTCTTTTTGGCCGCAAGTGGCAAGTAAATGCCGGGCGAAAACTTCGTTCGGGGGTTTTATGTACAGTTCTTTCAGACGGTTAATTGCACTATCAAACGTATCACATTCAGCAATGTATTCGTATACCTCAGAAGAAATACAGTTTATCAGTGTATCGAGTTTATCCAAATCAGTATGGATGTTAGGGTCAACAATTTTACGTAGGAACGACGAGAAACTTCGAAGCCAGTGATTAAAGTGCTTACTTGAGGATGTTGTATTAGGAGGGGTGCCCAAACGTTCCGGCTTCAAGTATTTATCCATACTGTTGAATATGTTTTGTTGATTAAATTGAAATGAGTTGACAAGACTGGTTTTCCTTAACAAGGATTTAATCAACAAAACATTTCCTGACTAAGCAATTCGTCAACTGGCGAATGCAAGTAAGGGAAGTAATTACACTAACAAAATGCCAAGGGCAGATAAGTATAGTACAATAACTATATTAAATATAGTTACAGGATTGATTATTTTGTGCATGCAAGATTTAGTGGAGAAAAGTCTCTCTTGGATGTTGAAGAAAATGCATCAATGTTCATACTGGAAGAGTTCCTGAAAAAAAGGAAATATGATGTTCGTACTAATCAATAGTTGAATATAATTATATATGTAGTGAAGTATGCTTGTAAGAGAGAGAAATATTTTTGGTGTAACTAATTGCTGAACGCAATTAGCACAGTGTGTGAGTTGGAAAGGAACTAACGGTATTCGGACTGTTAGCTCCGAAAAGCAGTTTCCAACTTGTCTAGACACGTGTGAACACCAGCTTATATATTTCTGAATGAAGAAATGGAAAAGGAGGTTTCACGTGCGGTACTGTGCGTATATGTGTGTGTACGTGCGTACATGGCGATAAGTATGTACATGCATGTAGAAGTGATTCTACACAGGATGATCTCAGAAAACAATCTCGGTTTGTCTACCCTATGTAAAGGAGTTATCAGGGGAAATACAAAGGATCTGTGGTCCATATAACATCAGAACGATTTTCAGAAGTGGTTCTACACTTTTGCAGGTACCTCTCCCGAGTAAGAACCCCAACACAGGAGGAGATGACTAAGGACTGTGTGTCGCCATTTCATGTGGCTGTGGAAAGAAATATAAAGGAGAAACAGACCGCTCCCTTAAGGTAAGCCTACAAGAACATCGCAAAGCCGTAACACTAGAGGAGATAGAAAAATCAGACGTGGCTGACCACATATGGCGGGAGAAAGGAGATCACCGCCCCTAATGGGATGAATTCGAAATAATAGAGAAGGCCACTAAAAACTACGTAAACTTAAGTTATCAGCACATATACTAGGCTACAAAACAAAAATCTCCTAAGCCGACCAAGCATAGAGAGATTTGAACACAATATGGGAACCAGTAATACAGAGGAGCTCTGGTAAAAAATACGAGAGAAAACCATTTAAAAGTATTAGAGAAAACCATTAACATCAAAGAAAGTTTTTTACTTTCCAAAAATTCAATTTAAAATTTAGATATTGAAAATGTGTGGAAGGTACGTAAACGTTTTTGTCCAATTTCCTTCGGATTTTTTGTTGAAAGATGAAAATTTGAAAAAAAAAGTATTGGAGAAGAAATCAAAAACGTAAAACAGTATGAAAAATTCAATTTTTTTAACAATTAATTTGAATGAGATAATATAAGATTAATTTCATTCTTTTTTTTAATCTATTTAAATTGAAAAATAATATTTTGTTCATGGGAGTTGAATTATATTTATTTATGAAGTCAAAAAAGTTGTACTCAGAATATGAGGCTAGATAAAATAAAGAGAGGTAATTTCAATATTTGGCATTACATAAGATTTCGGTGTAATAATTTGTTTTTTTATACGACCCTACCAGAGGAAGGCCCGAGCGTAGACAAGCCAAAAAAAAAAAAAAAAAAAGAATGATAAAAACAAAAAAAGATGATAATGCTCGAAAAAATAAAGAAGAAAAAATCAGTCATTTTAACATTTTTTTAACAACACTTACTTTTTTTAATTTAGTTTTACTTTCTTTAACTGAGGTAGTAAAAAAAGCTAGCAAGTCTCCTTTTTTTGACTGAAACGAAAGCATCTTTTTTATTCTTTATATATCTCTTCATCCGTGTGTCCATGACCGTTTGATCGGTGAGATTGACCTAAAACGTGACCCGGAAGTATTTCCCTATTCTTACTGCTACTACTACTACAAATTATTGACAAGTGTCTGTTGTTGACAGGTTACTGCTTCGAAAACAAATTAAACTACGAGATATAGGATCTTCATTTTCTAGAAAGTTTAAGGACTAACAAAATTTGATATTATTATTATTATTACAAATATTTTCAATTTTGTTGATGAGGTTATAAACGAAAATAGGGAGACAATAACCTTCGAATTTAGTTTGTACTTTTTATGATCCAGCTAGTGGTAAGTAAAATAAACTAACAACATATTCTTACTGGCTGAAAATGTTAATGACTTTTTTTTACTTTTCCGCTCCAAACTTGAAAAATTATTGATTAATCAACCTAAGCAGAAAAAAAAAATATGTAAAAACACGTCTTTGCATTTCTAAAATGCTGAAATAAAAATTCATATTTTGAAAGTGCAAAAAAAAAAAAAAAGAAAAAACATTCTCCTTGGAGATGCGATAATGTTGCATTGCAATGAAACTCAATTAATGAAATAATTTATTTTATTGTATCAAAAAAGAAACATTTAAAAAATATATAAACTCAGACTGTTATTACTGTTAGTGTTGTATGTGATGTTTCTGCCTTCTTCCTTCATATGACAAAATAAATAATCATCATGACAAATTCCAATAATTGTGATGAAAAATCAAAACAAAGGAAATATTTCCGACAACCTGTCTCTTTGAATGATATTGATGATGATGTTGTAGACGGCCTGCCTAGGGAATTGACTTACACGAATTTGGATGTCTTCATCGCCCTCGCCACGATCGGATGTTTTTATGTAGATTTCATCACTGACATTGCACTTGCCTTCAGATATTATTTTCATGCTAAATATTTGTGGTTTAGTTTAACTTTAGCCTTTGTGGCTGTTCCCTCTATCAGTAATTCTATTCTAAACTTTTATTTCTATTACCAAGATTACAAAAGAGAATGCCAACAAAAAGATCCAAGACAGAAATCACCGCATGGAATGTGGCTCTTTCGATTCGGATTAACCATTTTACAAATGGGACCCGTTTGCAGGTAAAAAAAACGAAAATCATTTTTTAAATCCTTGTTTTTAAATTGTAGCAATAAGATTTATTTTTTGTGGGAAAATAGTTACGCTTGTATTGGATTTTTAAAACCTTTCAAGAGCAATGAAAAAAATAAAACAAAACTTAATTAACGACAACGGCAAGGTCTCAAAATATTTTTTTAATTCTCTACAAAAAAAAAAAAACCCGAAGATCTCTTATTTTTTACAATAATTAAAAAAGACTGGAACCGAAAAGACAAAGTCAGAATTTTGCAAACAGAACTAGGGAAAGTAATAAAAGATTGATTTTTTTTTTGTCAGAGATTTTTAAAAAAATATCTTTTTTTTATTTTTTTTTTTAAACGTAAAATTTTTATTGTAATAATAAAGTTTAAGTTTTCTCATTTGAAACAAAAAATAATTTCATTATTAATATTTATTTTCTATGTGAACGCTTTTACGTTTTAAAACAAATGATTTAAATTAATTGTTATATTTATTTTAAATTTAGTAATTTCTTTTTAAGTTTTCTCAAAATTGCAAATTCCTATGCTCATCTTCAGCAACTTTTTCTTTTCAATTCCTGAGATTTTTTTAACTCAGGAAAATGCTGCAGGTCTTCAAAGTTACGGATATTGATGCAATTATAATTTAATTTATAGTTCAATAACGTTGTACACCATGTGTAAATTTGATCATTCAGTCTTTGTCTATGAATGTTGATATTCTTCCATTTGATAACAGAACTATTTATTTCCATATTTTTAAATTTTAAGTTAAAATTTTTAACTGTCTGTTTCCAAGGCCATATGCTGTCTAATTTTGATATCAAGTCCTTCTTTGAATTTTTTTTTTGTTTGTTTCTTGGAGACATTACATTTTCATTTTTCAACATCCCTAGCTAAAATTCTGCTTTTCTTTTCTCCTCTATTTATGTCCTGGTAGCAAATTATTTGCTAAAAATTTCAAATGAATACATCTGCGTAGTTTTAGTTGTCAACATTAACAACCGGTGATTTTCTCTGGCAGTTTTCTAACTAAAAAAAATAAAAATCCTTATTTATTTTCTCATTATTGTGTGGAACTGTCAGCCTGCAGAACTTTGAATAAAAAAAGCACCTTTTTTGGTTGTGCAACAGAAACTAAACTTAAGACTCTTAAGTTAAGAGAATGGATTTTTTTGTTTTTGGGGTAGACTCGAAGGAGATTACCACCACCACCTTTAATTTTGTTGTTTTTCTTTTTTTTCTTTTTTACGTTTTTCAGCGCAGTCGTATCGGTTATTACATAAAGTTTCCGATTATCAAAAACAAAATTGAAAAAATTTCAATATTTAAATAATTTTTTGTGGGGGTTCACTTTCTCATACAACGTTAAAAGTAAATCGATCCTCCATTTTGGAATCACTTGCGTTGGGGTCGCTTTGTTTTGGTTTTTTGGGGACGAGTTGTTGCTCTTGTTTTTGTCTTTTTTTAAGTTTTCTTTAGTTCTTACGATGGCATCTTCCTCGGAAACTCCAAGAATGGCTTTATTCAAAAATTTCGCAAATGATTCAGTTGTTGAATATGCGTAAGCGAAAAAGTTAATTGCACAGGGTCGATTTTTATTATAAGGTTGTATGAAAAACTGAGCACACTCCCTTTAAATTGTTTAAAATTAAATTATTTACCTACTAAAATAGAAAGAGAAAAAATGCTAACAAACCAATCAATGTAGGCCACTTTGTGTTTCCCTTTGAAAATATGTTCATCTTGATCGTTAAACTCACGTTTTTGCCTCTTCGGGTGTTTGTCACAATACCAAACCAAAACATGAGCATATATTATTACACCAACAGATTTTTGATAACAGATACACTGATTGACTAACACTCTTTATAGTGGTAACTGGTTGCTTTGTGTTAGGAATGCAGATCAACACACATATACTAAGATTAGACTCCACTAGGCAACAGAGGATAGTCACATGGGAGCCTATAGTCATTTTGGGAATAGCAGGGCAGAGGTTAACTGACCCAAATACACTTAGTAATAAATGTCTAGACAGAAGCTAGACAGGGGCCAGATATGAGAGGTCATGATGCAGAAGGTGCCAAAATTCCTCTGTCCTTTCTAAGCTCTACAACCTCTGCCTATCTTCCTCCTGCTTTCCTGCCTGTTGGAAGTCTTCTTCTGTGGTTCCAATGTTCAAGAACACTAGTGAACCCTCAGACCCCACAAATTACTGCCCTATCAGCCTTCTTCCGATCTTCGGCAAAGTGTTCGAAGCCATTATCAATGCCAAGGTCATTCAACATCTCACAGCCCACGGGCTCCTCTCGGACAAACAGTATGGCTTCCGCTTCACCAGGTCTACTGCTAATATGCTAATGACCATCACCGAGTATATATACCAGGCTCTTGACAAGAATGGTGAAGCCCGAACTGTCGCCTTGGATATCTCTAAAGCATTCGACAAAGCATTCTGCGAAGCTACGGCATAACTGGACTTTTGTTGTACTTAATCCAGTCATTCCTCTCTAACCGCACACTGAAGGTGATATTAAATGGACATGCCTCCCAGAACTACCCTACAAACGCGGGTGTCCCCCAAGGCTCTATCCTAGGTCCTACGCTCTTTCTAATCTACATCAATGATCTCCCCGATGCCATAAGATCACAAGTAGGCATGTACGCCGATGATACCACAGTCTACTCTCACCTCGATCAAAAATCTGGTGTTTGTGACAAGGCAAACCTCTCTGCCGAGCTTGAAAAGGACCTCCAATCTGTGGTGGATTGGGGTAAGAAATGGCTCGTAAAATTCAATTCTTCCAAAACGAAGCTGCTGTCAATTAACCATCACAGACAACCGCACCTCCCTCTCATTAGCATGGAACAGGCTTGCTTCCCAGAGAGTAAAACACTACGCCTGCTTGACCTGAAACTCTCAGCGGACCTCAAGTGGAATGACTACGTTGAATCCATTGCTAAATCCGCTACTATGAAAGTCGGCTCTCTGTGCAGGGCCTGGAAATTCTTTCCATCTGAATCTATCCTGCACTTATATAAATCTACCATCCGCCCGTGTTTTGAATACTGCTGCCACATCTGGTCGGGTGCCCCTGCTATTCTCCTCGGGCTTTTTGACAAAATACAGCAAAGAATCTGTAATGTGATTGATACCGACTTGGCTGACCACCTGCAGTCACTCTCTCTGCAGTCTCACCGGCATGACGTGGCTTCCCTGTGCCTCTTCTATAAATACTTTCATGGCTTCTGCTCTGATGAACTTAAATCACTGGTGCCCGCTAGGTGTGAATTTGCATGAGATACTAGATTGGCAACTAGGTCCCACTCTTTTACAGTGAACCCGATGAAATGTAACTGCAATTTCCACTCCAACAGCTTCTTTTCTCGTACTTCCCGCCTGTGGAATTCCCTTCTGCATGCTTGCTTACCCGACGGTTACAACCTCCAGGAGTTTAAATGTAGGGTCAATAGACACCTCCTAACACACTCACACCCACTCTCTCCATGTACATCCTAACTCGTCTATCACCCTCCTTCTGACATTTCCTATACCCAATCGCTCTATGTAACCCCCTGCGTTATAGTGGCAGTGTAATGCGCTGATTACGGTGACATGATTAAAAAAAAAATGCAAGTCACCAGGAAGTCAGAAAATTTAATCAGTTGCGAGTTAGACTTTGAATGGACAAGTCATGATATTTCTATGCTGAAGCTCCGACAGCTTATGAATGAATAGAGAAGACTCATTTTTATAATGACTCAATTTTTATAATAACTCAACCAATTCATCTTAGCAACTCTGGATAAAAATCATCAGTGTATATATTTTTATTTGTTAAATTAAGAAGAATAGACTGAATTGATCATCAAAGAAGAAAGACGCAGAGAAGACAATGTTCAGTTAAAGAAACCAAAGTGAAGAAATTTGCAGAGATGTTTGCTTGCCGAGAATGCAACATTCGGTTGACGAAAGAAAGTGAAGAAAATTGCAGAGAATACAACATTCGGTCGAAGAAAGAAGTGAAGAAAATTGCAGACAAGTTTATTACAATCAGGCAGCATTTGAATCCAAGTTTATGTAAAGAAGAAAAAAAGGAAAGAAAAGAGAAAAAGAGAGAGAAAAGAAAGAAAGAGGAAAAAAGAGAATCGAATATTAAGATAAGTTATTATACTTTTGGCCCCGTGTTAGAGTTAAATACATACATTCACCAATATTATGTTATTGCAAACATCATGCCACATGTTTAATAATACTATATATATATATATATATATATATATATATATCCTCTCCCATTTTTGATTGTACATTTGTATTAATTCGTCGTAATTTGTTATTTCGACAAGTCTGGTATCCCAACATAAGTTTGATCCCAATTGTTTGATAACTTGGACATTCTTACTTAAACTTACTTTTTTTTTATTTTAATATTTTGTTCATGTATTTAATACCAAAAACCATTTCGCCTTATTGTTCATCCTTGGATTGTTGGTCAGTGTATGCATTTATCAAGAAGCTACCCAGGAGAGATTATATTTCGTTTATACTGATCAAATGATAATCTTATCTGTTTACTTTTATTTTTGTTATTGTTGTCTATTCGACATGATCTAAGAGGGATAACTTGTATCACTCCATAAATGTGAAGAATGTAAACATCCCTGAATTGGCGTATAATTGCATTAGTGATTATTAACGAGGAAGGTATATGACAAATGGGGGCTTGTGCCATGAATTTTTAATGCTTCTTAAACCAAAAATAACACTATTGCTGACCACAACCAGGTGAACAAGTAAAATAAGAGAAGAAATGGCGAATGTGGAAGAATTTATGAAAGAGCCTATCCGGAAAAATTGAGACAGTTAAAGAAAGATGAAGTATATGAAAATGGCTAGAAAATGTCAGGAGATCGATGAGAAAAATAGAGATAGTGAAAAAGATAACAGAGAACATGGTGGATAACGATGAGTTCAAAGAACAGACATAGGAAGAATTCTCAAGAGTGGAAATAGGGATGTCAAATGCCCAAGTAGAACTGGAGAAAGCCAGAATATTAGGCAGGGCCGAGATAGAAAAAGCCTGTATTGAACAAGAAACTAGAATACGTGAGAAATAAGGCAGGCGAATGATGAAGAGAAATCTGAAATCACTAAACAAGTACACCTTCTGCCCAAATTTGTAGAAAAGGAAGTAGAAAAGTATATCGATCATTTTGAGAGAACAGCTACGAAAATGAAATGACCAAGATGACACTGGGCAATCTTATTGCAGACAGTATGAACTGGTAAAGCACAGAAAGCATGTCGACTGTGATGTCGACTGACAAATACGCCGACTATGAAATAGTGAAGTCTGCTATATTGAAGGCATATGAGCTTGTGCCAGAAGCCTATAGACAGAAATTTAGGGGCTATAGAAAATTTGAGGGTCAAACATACGTGGAATATATTAAGCAGAAGAAGATATATCTAGACAGGTAGTGTTAGACAAAAAAAGTAACCAAGGATTACAATGGCCTGAAAAACCTGATTTTAGCAGAAGATTTTCAGAATAACCTGCCCGAATAGCTGAGAACCTATCTGAGTGAAAAGAAGATAGTCAAGTTATGACCTAGCTACGTTAGTAGACGAATACAATATTACCCATAAGAAAGCCTGTCTGAAAATTTTACACCCATAATATGCCATTCAACACAGACACGTGGTAAAAAAGAACCCAAGCGCACTGGAACACAGACATGAGCAGAGAAGCGAACATTATCTTGGTGGGAAGCACCACAGATAGTGTGTTATATATGCAGAAAGCCAGAGCATATCGCCACGAATTGTAGAAATCGTACGGATACAGTGGTGAATGCAAAACTCCAACGGGTGGCAGTCATGAAGCAATGAGATAAGAGTTACTGGCCTTACACCGCAAACAGACAGATTTCTGCTAGAAGCGGAAAATACGTAAAAACCCTGAGAATATTAAGGGACATGGGAGCTTCCCAATCATTAGCAAGGAGAGATGTACCAGAAGATATGAGGTACAGGACAGGAAAGATAAAAACGGTTATCAGTATAGGAGGCAAACCTATGAAAACTGAAATATGGAAGATTAGACTCAAGTCTCGATAGAAAACAGACGAAGTGGAAGTCAGACTGCTAGATTCACTACCAATGAAGGGGATTTCAGTATTAATAGGGAATGATATAGGCAGAAAACAGACAGATACTGAACCCAGAAATATATCAGCACATCGTGTGAAAAGGAGGTACCATAACTCGGAAAAAGACAAAAAAAAAATTACAGTGGTAGTTACAAGGCAAGCTGAGAAAAAGCTTCATGAAGAGAAGAAAAATAGAAGGGCGAAATCACCCACCAATAAAAGAATAGATATAAGAGGTGAGCAGAAAAATATAGCCGGACAGAGGCACATCCCAGATTGAATGTACCCTGAGAAGAATTAAAAAGAGAACAAGAAGTCGATGAGGAAATAAAGAAACTATATTCTCTGAGAAGAAGAAGAAAATAAATCGGAATGTTACTATATCAGAGAGGGTATCCTAATGAGGCAATGGAAACCACAGGTCCATGCTGAAATTGATAAGTTTGATGGATATGAGCAGATAATAATACCCACAAAGTACCGTGAGGAGATATTGTCTATAGCACATGATAGCCAATGGGCTGGACATTTAGGTGGGACAAAGACACACAACAAAGTTACTAGATATTTCTACTGACCTGGAATAAGGAAAGATATTTTGCCAAACGTGTCAGATATGCCAAATTGTGGGTAAGCCTAATCAGATGATTCCTTGCAATCGATAACAGCCATGGAAGAAACATTCAACAGGATTTTAGTCAATTGTGTTGGACCTTTGCCGCAGACCAAAAATCAGCACAAATATCTGTTAACTATAATGTGCTCTTCCACTAGGTACTCTGAAGCAATTCCATTAAGAAACATATCACTGTAGTAAACTTTTTCATGAGAATGGGCCTGCCGAAAATAATACAGACGGATCAATGATCCAATTTTACATCAAATCTATTCAAGGAGATCACAAGTCAATTGGGAGTTACACACATTAAATCGAGCGCATATCATCCGCAGTCTCAGGGAGCACTGGAGCGATTTCATGCTACGTTGAAGACAATGTTGAGAACCTACTGCATGGAAAATCAAAAAGATTGGGATAAGGGAGCACCCTTTGTGTTAATCGCAATGTGTGATGCATTTCAGGAATCCACAGGACTCAGTCCTTTCGAATTAGTTTTCGGACATCGAGTGAGAGAGCCACTCAAGTTATTACAAGAAAATGGATGTTGGATTAGCCTATGCATCGTAATATGCACGAATATGTAGCGAATATGTGACGGAAGTTGAAAGCTGCTCAAGAACTGGCAAATAAGCATTTACGAAATAATCAGGTGAATATGAAGGAAAACTATGATAGAAAGGCTGTTGACAGACAATTCAAAGAAGGTGATGAAGTACTCATGATGCTACCTTTGAGTGATCAGCCATTCAAGGCAAAATATCAGGGACCGTTTAAAGTACTGATAAAACCTAGTAATTTAAATTATTTAATACATATGCCCAGTCGAAGAAAAAGTAAAATAGTATGCCACGTGAATATGCTGAAAAGATTTTGGAAGAGAGAGGAAAAGCAAACGATAATGATAGCGTGTGAACAAGAGAAAGGGAAGGTAAGAAGATATAGAGAAGATAACCACTGGATAGAGAAGGACCAGCTTCTTAGACTAGAAAACTCCAAAATATTAGAGAATCTGGAAGAAAATTTAGCTCATCTAACTGATGATGTAAAGCAGAAACTGGGAACACTAATAAAGAAATATCGAGATATATTCTCAGATACACCCTGGCAGACTAATGACATAGTATTGACCTCGGAGCAACAGGTCAGGTAGCATCCATATCGCTTGAACCCCAGAAAGTTGGAGATCATGAGAGAAGAAAGCAAATATATAACAGAACACAGAATCATTGAGCCTAGCCAAAGTGAATGGGCATCACCCTGTGTGTTAATAGATAAGCCGGACTGAACCGTAAGATTTTGTACAGATTATAGGAAGGTGAATAGCATCACAAAGACAGACATATATCCAATCCCCAGGATGGAGGATTGTATTGACAGGATTGGTCAAGATAAGTATATTACTAAACTAGATATGCTAAAAGGATATTGGGCCGAACCGCTAACTGATAGAGCAAAGACGATATCAGCGTTTGTAATACTAGATGGGCCATATCAATATAGAGTTATGCCATTTGGTATGCGGAACTCACAGGCCACGTTTGTATGTCTAATGAATAGATGGTTATCCGACATTCCAGGAGTCGATGCACATATCAACGATGTCATAATTTACAGTGACATGGAGAATGAGCATATGAATATGGTACAGAAAATCTTTGATAGACTAAAAGAGGCAAGGTTGACAGTAAATCTTGGCAAGTGTGAATTTTGTTACGCCAAGGTAAAATATTTGTGACATGTGATAGGCCAAGGAAATATTAAACCAATAGAGGCAAAGACGGCAGTCATCACAAACTTTCCTTGTCTCACTAATAGCCGAAGTCTAAGGAGATTCTTAGGGATAGCTGCTTATTATTGGCGTTGTTGTAGAAATTTAGCCGAAATCGCTACGCTATTAACAAACTAGTTAGGAAAAGGAGACAAATTTTTATGGACCACAGAATGTGAAGTTGCATTAGAAACAATTAAAAATAAGTTTTAAAAAAATCAAGTGTTAAAGACCCCAGATTTCAACAAGCCATTCTAGATGCATGTAAATGGCAGTGACGTGGGAATCGGAGCAGTGTTAATGCAAGAAGATAAAGACAGAGAACTACATCCCATAAGCTTCTATTGCAAGAAGTTAAATAAGTTCCAAAAATCCTATTCAACAATAGAAAAGGAAGCTTTAACATTAATATTAGCAGTTCTCCATTTTGAAGTTTATATAACCAGTTCTCTTTCTCCTACAGTTGTTTATACTGACCATAATCCGTTAACATTCATAGATCGCATGAAAAACAAAAACAGAAGGTTACAGAGTTGGAGCCTAATATTGCAGGAATTTAACCTTCAAATAAAACACATTGCTGGGTCAGCAAATCAAATAGCGGATACATTGTCGTGATATTAAAAAGAGCGAATGCAGATATTAACCATAATTCAAAAAGGACTAGGTAAAAGACTGTATATTTTGATAGAACAAAAAAAAAACAAAAAAAATGTGTATACTTTGACAAAGCTGTAAGAAAAATTGTTTGTGTATATTTCTTTGTCACAGATAAAAAAAAAAAAGAGAAAATGTGTATATATATTGATAATGTAATCAGAAAAAAAAAGAAAATGAACAATTGTTCAAAAGATGTTGGGGAATATTGTTGAAAAAATAATTTTTTTTTTGTTTACTAGGCAACAGAGGATAGTCATGTGGGAGCCTATAGTTATTTTGGGAATAGCAGGGCAGAGGTTAACTGACCCAAATACACTTAGTAACAAATATCTAGACAGAAGCTAGACAGGGGCCAGACATGAGAGGTCATGAAGCAGCAGGAGCCAAAATTCCAGCCTAAATGCAAGTAACCAGGAAGTCAGAAAATTTAATCAGTTGTGAGTTAGACTTTGAATGGACAAGTCATGATATTTTTATGCTGAAGCTCCGACAGCTTATGAATGAAAAGAGAAGACTCATTTTTATAATGGCGTAACTCAACCAATTCATCTTAACAACTCTGGATAAAAATCATCAGTGTATTTTTATTTGTTAAATTAAGAAGAAGAATAGACCGAACTGATCATCAAGGAAGAAAGATGCAGAGAAGACAAGGTTCAGTTAAAGAAACAAAGTGAAGAAATTTGCAGAGGCGTTTGCTTGCCAAGAATGCAACAGACAGAAAGTGAAGAAAATTGCAGAGAATACAACATTCGGTCAAAGAAAGAAGCGAAGAAAATTGCAGACAAGTTTATTGCAATCAGGCAGCATTTGAATCTGAGTTTATGTAAAGAAGAAAAAAAGAAAAGAGAGAGAGAGAGAAAAGAAAGAAAGAGAATCGAATATTAAGATAAGTTATTATACTTTTGGCCCCGTGTTAGAGTTAAAGACATACATTCACCAATATTATGTTATTGCAAACATCATACCACATGTTTAATAATACTAATATATATATATATCCTCTCCCATTTTTGATTGTGTGTTAATCTTCTGCATTCACATGAATTTGTCGTAATTTGTTATTTCGACAAGTCTGTTATCCCAACATAAGTTTGAGATTTGATCCCAATTGTTTGGTAATATGGACATTCTTACTTAAACTTATTTTTTTTATTTTAATATTTTGTTCATGTATTAAAATTTTATACCAAAAACCATTTCACCTTGTTATTCATCCTTGGATTGTTGGTCAGTGTATGCGTTTATCAAGAAGATACCCGGGAGAGATTATATTTTGATTATGCCGATCGAATAATAATCTTATCTGTTTACTTTTGTTTTATTGTTGTCCATTCAACATGATCTAAGAAGGATAACTCGTATCCCTCCATAGATGTGAAGAATGTATATATACCTGAATCGACATATTGCATTAGTGATTATCGACGAAGAAGGTATATGACACTTTGATAGTTTCAACTTTGAATGTTTCAACTGTTATTCTCTAACTTTCTTCAGATGTCTATCAGAGTTGATGATCTTGAGAGAATTTTGAACTGAACCCTTTATATACAAGACCCCATAATAGTTGTAAGAGCTCAGAAAATCATTGTGTAATTCTGAATCCAAGAATAAATCACAGAAAACACTACTACTTTTAGTGACAAAAATAAATAAAATAATTTCCAAAATTGGTCAAATTTTCAAGACACGAGAAATTTCTATTGTTGAGTGTTCAATGTTCATTGTTCATTAATGTTATTTATTATTCAACGAAATGATTGGTTGGGTGAGGGGGGGGGCAGGTTATAACAATAGGTGATACTCCCCCAATATCATTCGATAAAAGTTGTTTCCTCTGTAAGTTCCTTCAGTTGAAATTTAAAACAAATAACCAACATCAACTGCCATATTTCAATTAATTTTGGAGGCATTTATGATTGAAAGTAAAAAAAGAAATCGATTCTTTTTTAGACTTTCATTCCCACACTTAATTTTTATATGAAATTATTTTGTTTGGAAAGGTTTAAATTGATTTTTAAAATATCTACTTTTTGCAAAAGAAAAAAAAATTTAGGTACCTCCACTAATTCACAAAAAAAAAAAAACAAGAACAAGCATCCAGCCATAGCATGATGTCAAAAAGGCCTTAAATTTAAAAACAGTTTTATCACAAAAAATCAAAATTTTTTTTTTATTAAGAGGAAAGCTCAAAGTACTTTTTAAATTTTTTTTAATCCTTTCTAACATGTTCGAAATTTTGGTTAAAAATCTTTTTTTTTTTTTTTTTTGAAAGTCACCAGATTTTAAATGCTTTCAATCAGGACTTGTTCACACATCAATCATTATTTTTAAAATATGAGTTAATCTTTTATGTATACACACACATGCAAACACCAATTAATTTTCTGAAATTGACTTTTACTGCAAACTTTGTTTTAAATGCAACTCCTTAGGGAATGTAAATCAGTAAATCACCTATTTTTTTCTTTTTCCAAACAGTAGCCAATTTTGCAAATTTTATCTCAAATAGTGAAATAAAAAATGCAATTAAAACTTAAACTTTGCCATTTTTTTTTTTTTTTTTGAGATAGGCTTTTAAGGATTTCTTTTTACTTTCAAGAAAAAAAAGTTTAATGAATAATGTAAAATGTAATAATGTCTGCCTAAATTTTTAAACTTAACCATAATTATAAAAATTCCAGTGAATTGGAATCAATTTTAGAAATAGAATTATTGGTACTATAGGGTATTGTCTAACGTGCTCCTTTCCTCATGTGGCCATCCAGCAACAGGAGCACACACTCAGGCAATTGAGCGATCGTGGTTAGATGTTAAAACGATGATTCTCAAAAATATGTGAGGTTTGTTAGCTATTCCAGTCACATCTTTTTTTTTTGGTGGAAGATGACAAAACATTCCAATAATATATTTGTGCTATTCCTAGAAGATATACGAAGTGTTTATCGCTAAAAATTAAAATAAATATAGATTTGATAGCATGTTTGTGTTTTTAAAGGTTTCGTTTACACATGCAAAAATGCAAGTGTTTGATGCTGTGGTAGACTGTAACAGGAGGTAGACCTCACACTTAGTAGCACAGACTTTTCTTTTTCCATTCACTTTTTGGAGGAAGTAACTTTTTTTTCTTATTTCGTACAAAGCATTTTTTAAATTTATTTTTAATGGCCATTTTTTATTTAAACCACAGTTACTTTAAGGAACGAATATGCCAACACAAGGGAATGCCATTGCTGCAAACTTGCTGTGGGACTGGAACAACAACAACTACCACTTAATTGTCAATAGCAACTGTAACTAGAATGGTGATTTTTCTAAGCGCAGCTTAGATGGGGCACCTAATGAGGATCGAACTCACTACTCAATTGTAATGATTCTAGCAAGACATGCTTGTTAAACCATAGCTAGAGTGGGAAGATATGAAAATAATGATTGAATAAAAAACCTGTAAGAAATTCTTAAATCATTTTCATACCCATTTTACCTTTTGAAATGTTTATTTGTTTCTAGTTTTCATTGTGTCTTTCTTAAATAAATGGATGACATCAGTATGATGCTGATTCTTTTTATTGAGACCAGTCGTCAGTTACAAGGTCCTATTGCAACTCTGTTATTTCAAGTTCTTGGGGTTACTGAAAGTTTGTTCAAACCATTTTACCACATAGAAATGATTAAAACATCATGTTTATAAAATGTACAGGTCAGCCATATGTATAAATCCTTAGAATAGCTGTCACATCTTAATACAAAGAAAAAGGTGGGAAAATATCCGAGGAACATTTCAACCAACCTTCATCAAAGAAAATTGTTGGCAAAATAATTATTTATTACAACAGGAACAATGCAAAACAATTTTCTTTCTTTTTTGGTCTAAATGTGAGAACAAAAAACTGGCACACACGTTTCACAGTTTTTATTCTAATTTGTGCCTTATTAGAAATTACTTAAAAGAATTTGAATTTGACACTCAAAAAACATATTTTACATAAATATTTTCTAGGCGAATACAGTGACTCATATTGATAACTGTAGTGTATACTAATAACTATTGTTTCAATTTCTATTATTTGTTCCAGTTAACATTTTTTTATAGCTCAGAAAACATAACATAACAATGTTGTTTCTTTTTCAACCAATAATGTAAAAAACGACTTAAAAACATGATTGGTTTAGTAGCTGTCTTCATGTGTCTTATCTCTATTTTGGCCTTGTGTCATGTTTAAGGAAACTTATACTCTGAATTCAAAATGTGAAGAAGTCTTTCCCAAGAAGTGATGGCAATACAGAGAATAAAGAAAAGGAATCTGTGGTGACTCCTGATTGCTAACATCATGAAGGTTCACACTCACAGTATTAAAAACCACATTTCTCCTATGTAAAAAAAAATGATATATAGCATATATTTTAAAAAATTAGTAAAAAAAAAAAAAAAAGTTCTTTATACTATTCACATAATGATAATAGACACATTGTTGATTTTTTTTTTTTGTGTGTTTCAACAGTACTTACTATCAGAGATCAAGCCACTACAATATATTGAATAGATCCACTCTGTTGAATGAAAAATTTCAAAAAAGAATTCAGAAGCAACTGGTTGAGTCTAACGGTGATAATGAAGGTACAACAGCTCAGAAAATTCACTTTGGCTTTTTGGATAAGAAAAGAACTGAATTTATTGGTGAGGCTCTCAGACTCAGAGGCCTACATCAAGTGCTTTGAGGAGGTAGTGTTATCCTGAGTCAATTGGGTGGCTGCTTGAAGATTCTATGCCTGGCAACAAGACTCCAACTATTAACACACAAGCAGGAAAGCCCAGTCATGGCTGTCAAACAATTTTTGTCACCACATCATCCCTTACATCTGGCCACCTAACTCCCCAGACTGTAACCCTCTTGATTATCATGTGAGAAGTACAGTTGAGCAAGAGACCAACAAAACTCTTTGCAACACCAAAGATGAACTGAAGGTAAAGATTATAGCAGCATTCACCAATTTAAACAAGGAGATTGTCCAGAAAAGTTACAGGAGATTCCGAAGTTTGGAGTTAAAACCAATGGCGATTTTATTGAATGAATCTACTCTCTAGTATTTCAAGTTATTTTTTGTATTTTTGATAAATATATCTGTTAAAATGAAATGTCAGTGTTATTTTCATTTTTGCATAATTTAGACGACAATTTATCAATTGCAACTTCCCTCCCTCCGTCTGTCTCTTTGAGTAGTTATGGTACAGCATTAGCATTTGAATAAATGAATTAAACTTTTTATTCAAATATTTTTTTTCACTATTCTTCAATTATTTTATTTTAAATACTTTATTTAATATTAATTTTTTTAAAATATTTTTATTTTTATTTTCACCTTTTGAATAAATGAGGGTATGCTTATCGATCAAACATTGAAAATATCACAAAAAAACACCAGGCATAAACTGTACAAATAGTTGATTAGAAACACTGAAATATTTGTGCATGAATTTTTTTTTAAATTTGTTGTTTTTTTTTTTTGTTTTTTTTCATTATATCAAGTGTATTAAAAAGTTTTGCTCAGTGTGCTGTGATATTTTCCTTTTCACTTAGATGTGTCGTTGCTTAAAAGTTGAGAAACACTGCTCTGGCTTTTTTCGTTTTCATGCAGTCTGTACTAACGGTATATTATGTGAATCTCTTCCAACTCTTAACATTGGTTACAAAAAAGTTTTATCATTCATTCCATTATTTAATAGGATGATACCTGGAAAATGATTGGCCTCCTATTCATAAATACCAGTGTATTTATTAATATAGTGTAAAAGATTATACAATCTGGAAATGTGTATTTATAAATGTTATGTAAATATGAATTTTTTATTGAAACTATTCAGTGGTGACTTTCTCTCTTGTCTTGGAATGTTAAAATTACTATTCATTGAAAGAATGTCATCATTCACAGACCCTCACATTATCCCATTTGTCCTTTGTGCTTGATTTGTGATTAGTTTATCTGAAATTGCTTGTGGCCTGTTTACCATGTCACTGAAACATGAAACTGACATTTTGTGATGGGTAGTTATTTATTTTTCATAATAGTGGTGATATTATCTGGATTTAGTTTCTGCCACTCTCTCCTCCATCTCTCTCTCTCCCTTTGTCACAAGAAATAAATCAATTATTCACAGTAGTTTTCCCTATAATCTTCAATCTGATCATCATGCCTTGAAGTGTACTCTGTTACAATTACCATATATATATTCAATTAAAAAACGATTTTTTAAAAATTAAACTAGGAATATATAATTAACCCATTTTTCCTCATATAAAATGATTGCACATATTCATTTTACTTTGTAAGACTTTTATGAATTTAAATTATTTGCTGTTTTGATTATTATAACGGCAGACCAAATTGTCTAACAACGTCATTTATTATATTAAAACCAGCTTAGATTGAGCATTTTTTTCTTGTCATATATTCATACCATTATTAAAATAAAATTATCCACTTTTCTAAGTACAGGTGATTCATATTTCCAGCTTTGTTCATCTAAGAATTTATCCTTATTTAAACCTTTTTTTTACCAAATAATTAAAAAGTTCATCATTTTTATGAAAATCAGATTCCTTGTCCACGCTTTCTCTTCAATTGTCATAAGTGAATTTGTTTTATAAAAATCAGGATATTTGCAATTCTGAAAAGTTTCAAATACGTCATTCAAGAGCCACTCAAAATAGACGGTTACTAAGATAGGTTGTTGTATGAACATAAGACATGGATGTTAGATGTGTAGATTATGAGCCTATGTAGGATAAGTAGCAGCTGACCTTAGGTTAAGATTATAGCAATCTGAGAACCTTCCTCATAGGAGTCTGTTCTACAGAGTAGCAGTTCTTGGAAAAAACTGTCTGAATGGAACTTCCTCTTTACTAATGGAATACAAAGAAAATGGTAATGATTTGTCTCAGTGTCCATGGGATAGTGGGTCTTAACTTAAGGGCTGAACTAGTGAAACAATAGAATGGATCTCATCTGAATATTAGTCATGGAAACAGAATATCAAGAGGCTAACAGCATTTCATCTGTGGGAAAGGGATTATAGGGTAAAAAATAATTAATCACCCAAAAGGTCACATGGCTGGATAGTGAGGATTGATTAGCACCAGTCCAAATAGGGTATTTTTGGTCTGATCTGATTCTTGTAAAGTACCTTATTCCTCTTGCCATGGTCTAAAAAAGATAAGAGACTTATTGGAGAGGTACAATTTTAAGTCTGGGGTGAATTTGAGTCCTAATATGCATTAAATGCAAACAGCCTCCTTGAGAGTATAACTGTTCATCATGATAAATTCAGGTAAATATTCAGTATCTACTCAGTGATGAGGAAACAATACTAACTTGGTTTTGGAGGTAGTGAATGTTACATTTTTTTTCCTATTGACCTGTTTGAGCTAGATCAGAGGAGGAGATAAACTCCTGATCAGAAGGACTTGATCATTTTGAAAACTCTCCCAGAGATTCGATAATTGTAGGGTTTTCGTAGCCTTGTCCAAGGTTTCAGTGTTATCTAAGGTGATTAATTTATTGTCTAGTGCCTCACTGATTCTGTGTGTAGTAACTATTAGGACATAAATAGTTGACCTACAGAAACAAAATACTGACTACTTGTCACTCAGGAGATTGTGTTTTTTTTTTTTGTTTTTTTCAGGTAATGTTTGCTCGTTTATTGATGAAGTTCATTAAAAAAAAAATCTTTCTTATTGTATCCAAACTGTAAAATTTATTTAGTTGAAACTAACATATGAATTTTGGTACGAGTAGTTTAATGATTATCAACACTGAAATTGGAATCAGTAAGTTGAGTTCAAATTCCAGTCTAATTTCTTATATTCATTTTGACACAGATCATCTTTGGAAAGTCATGAATCCATTTCTTCTATCTTCAGATATGGGTTAAATAGCAGGTTTGACTAACTTCTCTAACCTTGTTTAGCAGTCAGTCTAAAAGAAGGAATACCTTCAATTCAAAACTATAGAGAAGGCAACAATAAAACCAATTCACTTCTCAAGAAGTCATGTCAATTCACAGGTATTAAAGAAAAGAAACTGTGGAGATCTATAATCATCTATATTCTAAATGGACATGACATTTAAAAAAAATCATGAATTTCATAATACAGGAATCCCTCAATTAGTGTGGCTAAGGCTACATCGGTAACTATAAAAATAATCCATTTTCAATTACTATGGTTAAACTAAAGGATGTTTTTCCACATTAATCAAAAACATTAATCTAGGGATGCCTGTACTACACTGACCATTAGTTGGGTTGAGGTGTTGAAATTCTTTGGTCAAATTCTCATTGAATTGTGATAGGGAATTCTATTTACCTTTGGGATGGAATATCAGACCTTTCAACCATTTGACCCCTACTCTTTCACTTGAGCTAATATTGAGAACATTCAGTGAGTATATTTAGCCAGGAATTAAATCCCAAACTCTTCCTTATTTCATCTTAACAATAACTTTTACTGCCTGTTTTTAAAAAAAAAAAAAAAATTTATCCAGTTACTTAGATTATTTCAAGGAAAAATGTGTTGATTAATTTGTTGCTAGTGAAAATTACATTATCTTCTTTGCAGGTAAAGTTATTTTTAGAGATAAATTTAAATCAGCAGTTAAAGGTTTATGTAGTGAAATTTTGAAGAGTAATATGTACCTTGCAACATAATTGGTTATGATGAGTCAAGTGGCAGATAGACACTGAAAAATGCAATAAGTTGGAACTTGTTGTAAAAAGTATCATAAACACTGATTAACCTAACATTTCAAGAATTTTTCTACTTGTTGAATAGCTATTTTGTAGTCTTTTTCATTAAGGAAATATGCGTTTTGTAATAAATAAAGCCAATACATTTTTTCTTTTTTGTAAGCCATGCCAAACTGGTGTTTTCATTGAGGGTTTTTTTTTTCATCAGATGCCTAGAATGAGACACACAAAGAAAAGGGATGAAAGTTCAATCCTTGCTTAAGACTAATTCTTTTTTAATTCACACTGTTTAGTAAAAGGAGATAGATATTTACATTAAAAAAAATGAAAATTAAGATAAAATATTATTAACAATGCTTCATTAAATAAACAAATTAAAAACAAGTTTATGTAAATAAAACATCAAAGATATCAGTGTCAAGCATAGGAGGAAAATAAAGAATTACGTTATATGGTTAAATTTGACCTTTTTGTAGCTTAAATAGTAAAAGAAATGTTATGCTAAGATAATCTGATGGTAAGAAGAATATATTTGGTTCTTGAAAGGTTAGTTTTTCTTTCTGATTCATGGTGTTAAGAAAATGCTATAAAACTGACAACATGAGTTGCAATAAAAAGGAATCAACTGAAATTAAAGGGGAAATTAAATACTTGTCAAAACTAATGCTTTATAATTCTGCTTAGGTGAATTCACTGATTGAAGAAATAAAGACTCGGGCTACAATTTCCATTGCCATTTTCGATTTTTTTAAAGTTTTCCGAAATCTGGCAGTGGAAAGGATAGCAAATATAAATCATCTTTGGAAAAGTCAATCTTTGCTGCATATTTAGTTTAAGGATCTTCATAAAATAGTAAAGAATTTAATGCAAGTTTATCTCCTAATAATCATAGGTTTTGAAATTTCCGAAATTTTGAAAAATGTTCCCTTGTTTTTTATCTATTTTGTTTGCCTCGTATTTTGTGGGCTTAAGGCTATATCACATTTAAACACCAGTTCTCATCCAATCATTGAAGTAAAGCAATCTTGAAACTAGCCAGTATCTAGATGGGTTACCACTTAGTAATACCAGATTTTGTATGCTTGGATGTGTGAGTGATGTAATGGACTGGAATGAGAAATCAGAGTTGAGTTTTGAATTCCAGTTGGATTTGTTATAGTCACTTAAATGCAAATACCCTTGGAAAAGGTATGAATCCTCTTCTTCTCCTCCCAGCTATGGGTTAAACAGTAGAAAGTATCAGAAAATCATTAATCTCAAAAAGATTCTTACAATCCCAAAATATATTTTGGCTTTAAATAACTTGCAGAATGTTGATAAGCTGTAAAAAAAAATCAATGAAAAACTTGTATATGTGAATATGTGTGTGACTAATTTTTTATTAATTAATTTAAAATTAATGTTGTTTTCACTAGATCTATTTTAAAATTATATATTTTCATCAGCTGTGTTTAATGTTTTAGGTCAGTAATTCATAAAAGGGAGGAATTTAATTCCTATGTAAGTCAAATAAAACAGTGAAAAAAAATTGTAGAAAGGAGGAGGTATTGAGTAAACCTCGAATTGAAAGGGGAGGTATATAATGTAAGATTCTGAGAACCACTTTTTTGTGTAATTTTGGTAAATAAATATATCAGCAAAAATGACATGTCAGTGTAATTTTCATTTTTGCATAACTTTGACGACAATTTATACATCGCATATTGTAAAATGCTCAATCAATGTGATTAATATTTATCACTGATTCAAGAAAAAGATATTCTTGAAAAATCCTTATATAAAATAAATGCTATTGCTGCACTCCATCATTAGGATATGGACTTATTGATTTACCTATCTATTCATATTCCTTTCAAATTAGTGACCATAATCTAGGTTAATATCTTTCATCTATAAATGCTGAATTCCAAAGAGAAAATCCACTTTTTATTTGTGTCACAAAAGAACATTTCAGATGAATTCTATGTGATACTTACCTGTACAAACTGTTCATTTGTTATTAAAAAAAAACAATGGTGAAAGCAATATTTGTGTTCCCAATTAAACTAAAATGTTTCTATCTTTAAATATTTTGAATTCTGGGTAAAACAGTTGTACAATATTTCATGTGGTTGAGAGTCAAGTCAGTTTTTTGGGTTTTGTTTATCTTATGGCAGAGAAGTGTTAACATTTGTATAGAGGAAGTTAAACTTGCAATGTTTAGCTACTTTGAGTTTTTGTTCAGTACAAATATTTTCATAATTCTTTTGTGCCTTTCAGGAATGTCGAATCAATTCGTTATGGCCACAAGAGTTTAAAAGCATCCAACAAGATCATGAAGCAATACTATTATCAGTGGATGTTACGTGAAGATGCTGATGCTTGTTTACTTCGTCTCTTTGAATGTTTCATGGAGAGTGCTCCACAAATGACCCTCCAGCTTTACTTGTTGGTTGATGACCCACCCGATGGCATAGGTTTGTATTTCTCAATTTTCACCACTTCAATTGAATGAAAAAATCAGACTGCTTTAATCTCAGATAGCAAATTACTTTGATGCTCTCACTTTTGGAATGTGTATTTAAAATAAAGCACGTCCAAACATTTTATGCTAGACTTTTCTGAAATTTTCTGAATTGTCAACAACACAAACATCATTAATGAAAATTATTCAGCATGTTTTTTCATTTTTAATTATAAGTTTATTTGTCAATTTTAAGTTCCACCTTTGAAAATTTCAGTTTGATGATTTAATTGGAGAAGAATTTGTATTAGTCTAAACTTTGTGTGGATTGGTCATGGTGCAAGAAAATGAAGGTTGTTTCAGGCTAAAATTTGAACAGATTTCTGCACTCCATATCTGTATGTCATGAAAAATTAAGAAGAAATTGTTTGTCAATGCCTATCAATTAAAACAAGTATTCCTTATAATGTTTCAAAAATGTTAATGACTTTAAGTATTTCACCTTTGTTTTTCTTTAACCTTGAGAGCAACAGTGGATTTCTTTTCAGTTTCCAAAACAATAGTTGAACTGATAAGAGAATGAGATAAATGTCAAGAATCTCTCAGTGATGATTGACCACCGTCTTGTGTCATACCACATTTTCCTAGCATTGGTTTGATGACATGAATAAGTTTAGTAACTCAGACAAGAGAAATTTTTTCACAAATAATAGAAATGTCAAGTCACTTTGTAATCTCTTACAAAAATCCTGGATGATAAAACATACAAACTTGATATCTATACCTTGTGTTTGGTTGTCAGGTGAGGTTGTTTGATTTTCTAATATATCAACCTTTGTTAAGTTATTTAATGCTTAATTTTGTATTGGGCACTTAGTGAGGATTGGACCTGCTACTCAGTGGTAATAGCCAACCAGACTAACTTTGCTAACTATTACTCCATACCAATTTACTTCTGTGTATGGTGTATAGATGTGTGTGTGGGATGGGGATGTGCAGCCATTAGCCTTGATCACCTGTATTAGAAATCTCTTGAAAAACCTCTAGTATTAAATGCAGATGAAAGAAAACAAGATTAGGCTTATATCTACATATCCCTCAGGGATGTACAATGATAAAAACCTTTATCCTCTTTTCAGTCTAATCCAAAGATCACTTTTTTGATTTGGAAAACAATGACTGCTCTCTTTTTCGTTCTTTTTAAAACAAAAGAATGATTTCTGCTGCAATGATTTTGACAAGAAGACAGTACAATTATTTTTCTTACTAATTATCAGCTGTATAGTCAATGTTTTTTGTTTTTTTATTTAGTCAAGATGAACTTGCAATTCATGGGAGTGGGTGGTCTAACACTTGTACTTTTAAAACTTCTTACTTACAATCATAATAACTCACTCATTTTCTGAACAATTAGATCAACAATTTAGCCCACCACATTCAGAGTTGGAATGATAAGATCTATTCTCAAAAAATTTTCAGAAAACTCTTGAAGTAGGAAGTCATTGATTCTTTCTAAATGGGTTTATTGAAATTTTTACTGAAACAATTTCCTGTTTTTTTTTTTTTAGCTGGGTTCAGTTGTCTTTGGTTCAAATGAATGTGGTTTATGGAGATCTTAACTTCAGAACATTGACATTCTAGAGCATTAAATTTATTTAACTTTAATTTAGTTCATTTGATCAATAAATTTACTTAAATTATTTCCTCTAACATAGATTTTATTTGTTTCTTCCTTCTAATTTTCTTTCTTTTTTTTAATATTTTTTTATTTTTTCTAATTGCTGTTCTGCTTAAATTTTAAAACTTTCTCATTTTAAATCACTTATTTTTTATATTATTTTTTCCTTTCTTTTTCATTCTACCTGGCCATTAATGTTTGCTTCTTGGGATTGATTTTAATATATTAGAATGTTAGTTTAACATTGCATGGTCTAAAAGCTTTGTTGGTTGTTGATTCAACTGGCCAGTTATTCTGCTCAAAAATTCAAAGAAATTAACTTAACTGCTGGTGAAACTGATTGTTAGTTTTTTGTTGTTGTTTTTTTTTTTGTTGATGATTTTTTTTCTTTATTGAATTTGTAATAGATATTTTGAGTTTTACAAATTAATATTTAATCTTTTTTCTTTTCTTTTTTTTTAATAGGCATAGATAGGCTTTCCTATCTACTCCTCCTTAAACAGGAGTAGAGGCTCATCCCTTGTTTCCTGTTTAGGAAGAGATTTCTGGTTCATTTCTTTCCTCGGGCTAGTGGTGCTGTCACAAGATTTTTGTGATATGTGTGGATAGTGGCAACATCTCTTAATACTGGGTGTACTGGTTTGGCAGTTCTCAATTTGCTACTTTCTGATTGGTAGCTAAGAGCTACTTGTGGAGTGTCTAGAAAGGGTGTTCTTATCAACACTATGATAATATTGAGGTTCTTGCAGTACCATGTATGGGTGTCCCTGCAATCACTTCTAGTGGACAACTCTGAGGCCACACTATGCTGCAGTTTGCACTATTTCTCTTCCTGTACATTTCAAGACCGAATGCTAATACTAACCTTACTAAAAATTACTTACTAAAAGCTTTACTAATATAACTTATCCTGACTATAAGCAGTTAAAGATATAAAACAAAACCAGTCCAACAAAAAAAACACTTAAACCCCTCAACATTTCTTTCTCCAGCATTTGTGATATTCATACTAACTTTTTCAGTGTGGAATCATTCCTCTTCAAAAAGTTCTCAAACATCTTAGCTAATCTTAACTCTGCAATCCTCTCCACTAATTTCTCGATTCCTGATTACCTTCCTCTCTTTAGAAAGGACTTTAATGTCCCCACGCATGGCCTGGGAGTTTATGTACACAAACATCTCCCACTGGCTAGAGAACTCTTTTGAATTTCCAGACCATTCTTACATGTGCCTCCATCTCTCTCTATTAAACTCTGTCATCTATCTCTTCTTTCTCTACTGCTCCACTTTCTCTCATGACTGTTGCATGCTTGATAGTATTTCTGACAATATAGACAAGGCTATTTCCTTACATCTGTTTGCAAATACACTTGTGTTCTGTGACTTTAATGCCCATCATCCCAAATGGCTTAAACACTCTGTCATTCTAGCACCCAAACCCTGAACTTCTCAATCTCTTACGCAAGTGGTGGACTTTCCCACATGTTTCCCAGTTACCATGAAGGATGCTTCTCTTCTAGATATCTTCTTTACCTCTATTCCTGACTCTTGTGATGCTGTGCATCTCTGCCCTCTTTGCAACTCTGATAATGCGGTGGTATCTGTAAACATCACTTTCCACTCTCCCACTAACCAAGAATCTCCTGCCAACAGAATATCTTTTTGTTATCTACATGTAGATTGGGATTCGTTCTGTGATATCTTTTATGACATTCTTTGGAACAAAGTTTTTCATCTCCCTGTTTAAAAATGCACCTGTGAGGTCTCCTCCTGGGTGAAAGCTGGCATTTATGTTTTCATTCCAGCAAGGAAATTCTAAGTTAATTCTTTTTAGTTCTCACCTGCATGCTCAGCTGCTATTGCCCACAGGAATCACTTCTTCCTGCTGTACTGGAGTTACACATCTGATTATCCTAGGCATTTCTTTTCCTCTGTTTGAAATGAATGCAACTTGTTTGGAGTACTTGCACCCAATTTCCCATCGAGAACTCTACTATATATAACACTGTCTCTGGTCTTTGACATCATTTCTAAATTAGATTCTCATAAAGCAAGTGAAGGTGATGGAATCCAAGCTGTCATCCTAAAGAAATGTGCCACTGAGCTGGCTTCAGCTCTCTGCAAACTCTACAACTATTGCCTCTCTGCTTCATGTAAGAGTTATATATAAAAATCCAGGTAAAGAGAACCTAAAGTTTTACAATTTTGAGGTCCCTGGCACTTATTTTTTTATAAACTACTCAGTACAGTAAATATTGTAGAGCATAATATAATCATATAATTATGAATTAAAAGTATATTGTGACACGGAAATTTCTATGTTTTAAGATAAAATCTTGTCATCAGGCAATGTTGGATGTTGGTTGTGAAAATGATTTGCATTTAAATACAAAAAACCATTTGTTTGCTATTTATATATGTGGAAAGATGTAAAATTTATGTGTATGTTCCTTTAACTAATCAGAATAAAGATTCACTTTGAAGTTTGGCCAGTAGTTTCTAGGGAATACATACTTACTTACTTTTTTCTTTCTTTTTTTCTTTCTCCCTAACAGTCAGTGTCAACCTACTTTTAACCTAATTTTATTTTTATTTTTTATGTTTATTTATATTGCTTCTCACTATATCGTATTACTTTTGATGTATCTATTCTAGTACCAAAAATTTCCTATCTGTTTTCTCCATATCTTGACCTCTTCTTATAGAAAACAGGAAAGAGATGAAGAAAGAAAAGAACTTTTTTCTATTTTTGTTCAAAGTTAAAGGGGCTCTTGAGTAAATTTACTCTTCTTATCAGTAGTATTTAATTCTAATTTTTTCAAAACCTTTAATTTATAAATAACACGAATACTAATATATGAAAAATTATAAATCATTAAAACACTTAAGAATAAAAATCTATCAAATAAACGTAATGAAATTAATTTTATATGTAGACATTGCAGAATGTTCACCTTAGAATATGGATAAAAAAAAATTTGTATTAATTAACATGCATATATTTATTAATTCACTTAAAGAAAATAATAATTGACAAGATATTAAAATAAAATAAGTAAAATTGTATATGAAAAATTTTTTATAATAAATAAATAGATATTAGAAAGATGGGATAATGATAGCAGAAAGTAAATTAGAATAAAAAAAATTAAAAATTTATTTATAAATTAAAGGTTTTGAAAAAATTAGAATTACATATGTACTGATAAGAGTAAATTTACTCAAAAGCCTCTTTAACTTTGAACAAAAATAGAAAAAGTTATTTTCTTTCTTCATCTCTTTCCTGTTTTCTATAAGAAGAGGTCAAGATATGGAGAAAACAGAAAGCAGTTTTTTGGTACTAGAATAGACACATCAAAGGTAATATGATATAGTGAGAAGCAACATAAATAAATATAAAAAATAAAAAAAAATTAGATTAAAAGTAGGTTGACACTTTGACTGTTAGGGAAAAAAAGAAAGAAAAAAGTAAGTAAGTATGTGTAATGTTTGGTGTTGGAGAGATTGATGCTTGCTAAACATTGACTACTATCATTGTGGATTAACAGGATGGATGAGGATTAATAAGAGAGCGAAGACGAACCCTGCTAGCGTGCTTTGTGTCCCTTCTTATTATCCTTTCCTCCAGATCCGCAGGGGCCGTAACCCCTGTGACCCAGAGGTTATTTCCCTTTTATTGGTCAGGACATTACAATGCTTTTTTTTTTTTTTTTTTTTTTTTTTTTTTTTTTTTAAGTAATCAAGTCTTTTGGGTGGCTGTCTTGTCCAGCCTGAATGCCTGAGGTTTAGGGTTGTGTGTTTTGCCTGGTTGTCTTTAGGTTTTGGTGGTGTCTTCAGAGGAGGAGTAATCATGTAGGTTATGTGTGGGGGTTGTTGATTGTTTAGGGGTTTTCTTGAAGAAGCTGGCATTTCTTGTAGTTTAGTTGCTCATGTGTGTGGCGGTGATCATGGATCCCTTTTTCTTTGTTACAGTCATTAGGTTAGGTTGGTAAGGTGTGAGGGCCTTTGAGGTGTGGTCGCTTTTTATGATGACTGTGTCACCCACACTGAAGTCATTAGGTTTCACATGTGCCTTTCTATCAGCGTTTCGCTTTATCGTTCTCTTGGCTTGGGTGTCACGCTCCCTAATGCTGGGGTACTCGGTTATAGGTGTGGTTAGGCAGTTTTTTATGGTCCGGCCAAATAGGATTGAGGCTTGGGCTACGCCAGTGGTACAGTGTGGCATTGTCTGGTAGTCCAGCAGGAATTTGAATAATTCCTGCTTCCAGCTTCGGCCTTTAGTTAGGGCAGCTTTGATGGACTTTTTTTACAGTGCGCATAAAGCGTTCTGTTTTGACATTGGCTTGGGGCCATAGTGGTGTTATTTTTCTGTGCCTGAATCCGGTGATGGAGGCATAGGCTTTGAAGTCATAGCTGTTGAATGGTGGGCTATTGTCCGTTTTGATTGACTGGCACTCCAAATTCAGTGAATATCTTGTCCAGACGGGGTATGACTGATGTTGTTGAGATGGAGTCTGGGATGTCGACAACAACATAGCGTGAGTATTCATCTGTGACAACAAGAAGGTACTTTCCATTTTGGAGGTGTCCAAAATCAGCACTGACTTCTGCCCACGGGGCTGCTGATAGTGGGGACATTTGCAGTGGCTCTCTTGCCGGTTTGTGGGTACTGATCTGGCAGGTGTGGCAGTTCCTGATGTTTTCTTCCACAAGGGGCTGCATGTTCTTGAACCAGACCTTTTCTCGGAGGAGGGCTATAGTTTTCACAATGCTTTGATGTCCGGCGTGTGCTAATTTGACAGCTCTGTTTTGTAGCGATTCAGGCAGCACTATCTGGTGCCCTTTGAGAATTATGCTGTCCTTATATGCTAGTGATAGTTCGGCATGGTTGGCATGCAGGGTGTGGAGTGTTGCTTTGCTTATGCCGTCCTCAACACCATGCTATTTGTTGGTAAGAATAGCTTGGATGACGTTAGTAAGTGTCTTATCTTTTGCAGTTTCTATTGCAACTTCATCAATTGTCATTGCTTTGGGGGTTGAAGTTGAGAGGATGTAGTTTATATATTCCTCTGCAATTTTCTGTTCTCTGCCACTTGGTGGCAGGTGCATTGAATGGCGACTGAGATAGTCGACTGGGTTGTCATGGCCTGGTCGGTATATGACAGTCATGTCGTACGGTTGTGTTCTCAAAACCCAACGTTCAATGCATGCTGACAGTTGGGAGCTGGCATTGTTGAAAATAGATGTTAGGGGTTTGTGATCTGTGTGGACAGTAAACGGGGCTCTGAAAATATATATGTGAAAGTGTTCGCATGCCCATGTGATAGCAAGTGCTTCATGTTCTGTTTGGGAGTATCTTTGTTCGACTGTGGATAGTGCTCGGCTTGCGAACTGTACTATCCGTCCATTTTGGGACAGCATGGCGGAGATGCCTACCAGGCTGGCATCGGTGTGTATCTCAGTGTGTTTGTTCGGATCAAAGTAGGCAAGTGAGCATGCTTTGCTTAGAGCTTCCTTGATGTTTTTTAGACATTTAATTAGTGTGGCGTTCAGTCCAGAACCACTGCATATTTTTTTTTGTTAACTAACATAGTTCATGGGTCAGGGTTGCATAGTTTGGAATGAATTGGGCACTGCAGAAGTTGGTCATCCCCAACAAGCTTCTGACTTCTGACGCATTTTTAGGGTCAGGTAGTCCAAGGATTGTTTTTATTTTAAGATTACTTGGGCTGATGCCTTCATTACCGAAGGTGTGTCCAAGGAATTCTAGTGACCTCTTGTTATACTCACATTTGCCCCCATTCAGAGTGAGGCCTTTTTCGCGAAGTCGTTGGAATATTGCATGGAGGTTTTTGTCGTGATCCTACTGGTCTGATCCGAAGCAAAGGATGTCATCACTGATGTTGATGGCTCCCTTAATCCCTGCAAGTGCTTGGCTGATTTCTTCCTGGAATATTTCACTGGCAGAGTTGACACCGAAGAGTAGCCTTTTGTATCTGTACAGACCTAGGTGTGTTGCAAAGGTGGTTATGTATCGGGATTCTTCAGCTAATTCCAATTGGTTGTAACCCTGATTGAGGTCTAATTTGCTGAAGATGTTAGCTCCCGATAGAATAGTTTTCAGCTCATCAAGTGTGGGGGTTGGATGCTGTTCCCTTTTAATAGCTTTGTTTGCTGCTCTCATATCAATGCAAACCCTGATTTTCTTTTGGTCCTTTTTTGGTACCACTACAATAGGAGATACCCATGGTGTCGGTCCATCTGCTTTTTCAATTACTCCCAGTTTCTCATCTTTGCGTATCAGTTCTTCTATATCTTTTCTCACTTGAAAGGGAACTCTGTGGTATCTCTGAGCAATGGGTGGCACGTTTTTGTCTATGTGTTGGTAAGCTTTCTTACCTTTTAGTCTACCTAGACCATTGAACAAGTCTGCATAGTCCTTCAGAAGTTAGAGGTTGGGGTTTGTGCATCAGAGTTACTGATGTGGTTAACTGAGAGCTTGTTCTATGACAGTAGTTTGAGCCTCTTACATGTTTCCCAGCCAATGATGGGTTTTTCTGGGCCCTTTATTACATGTATATCAGCTTGGCAAGAGATACCCCCAAACTCTAGAAGTGTGCTAAATTGACCTAGAACCGGGGTGGTTTCTTTAACACCAAATCCAGATATTACAGTTTTTGTGGGTCGGAGGTGGGGTGTTGGTCTTAAGCACTTGAAGTCTGCTTCAAACAGGACGTTAAGGGTGGCGCCTGAATCCGCTAATACATTAAACGTTTGGTGGCTATCACCAAAAGATATATTGAAGCAGGGAAGGTTTTTCATCTTACCTGTATGGAATACATATTCAGTGTCACTGCCACTGGTTGAGTTCCGTTGATGATCCTCAATGTAGTTCACTGGTCGTCGACGAGTTTGGTTTTGTGAGCGTGGGGGACGATTTGTTATCCGTTGTCTGTTTTCATCATTTAGTCTTCTGAAACAGACAGAGATAAAATGCCCCCATCTCCAGCAATAGGTGCACTGGTTTTGGAATGCAGGGCAAGATGTTGGTCCCTGTTCATGTGGGTATTTCCCATTGCAATTTTTGCACCAGTTTTACTGGTGAGGGTTGCGTCTCCGTTGCTGTTCATACAAGACTTTGTTCACTTGTGCAGTGGTAGTTCCAGTAGTGACGTTGATGTCTTCTAAGTGCATCTGTTCTAAGTGTTTTGCCATAGATTCTGTTGTTCTGGCGTAATTTATTAGATCGCTTAAGGACATATTTGAGTTCATCAGTCCTTTTTGGCGGACTTTCTCAGATAAACAGCCTGTTATTAGCTGGGATTTTATTTCGGCATTTATGTCTGCGAAGTGACACATGGCTGCTGCCTCTTTTAATTTCCGGTAAAAATCCTCTATGTTAGGAGTAGTTTGTTTCAGCTTTCAAAACACAAACCGGTTGTATTCCGTGTTGTTCTGTGGGTTGAAGTGGTTCTGCACAGCCAAGACGAGTTTATCGAAATGTGCTTCGTTTTCTCCTGGGGTGATCTGTTTGGGCTGCAGCTCATCGATAAGGTTGTTCATTGCTTCGCCCACAAATGTTAGCAGGATTGCTTTTTGTCTTTTATCATCCTCTATGTCATGTGCGATGAAATAATTTTTTAGTCTGTTGACGTATTTTGTCCATCTTGCAGCTTTGGCTTCCGATTCACAGTCGAATTCCGGATAGCGTGATAGAGCGGCCATGTGTGTTATGTAGCACGTTGGAATGTTTGTTGTTGCTTTTTGCGTTTCTTTGTGTTTTGTTTTTTTGTTATTGAATAAGTGACTCTGTCCTCATCACCAATGTAATGTTTGGTGTTGGAGACGATCGATGCTTGCTAAACATCGACTACTATCATTGTGGATTAACAGGATGGATGAGGATTAATGAGAGAGTGAAGACGAACCCTGCTAGTGTGCTTTGTGTCCCTTCTTATTATCCTTTCCTTCCGGATCCACAGGGGCTGTAACCCCTGTGACCCAGAGGTTATTTCCCTTTTATTGGTCAGGACATTACAGTATGTATTCTCTACAAACTAATGGCCAAATTTCAAAGTGAATCTTTATTCTGATTAGTTAAAAGGAGCACACACATAAATTTTACATCTTCCCACATACATAAATAGCAAACAAATGGTTTTTTGTATTTAAATGTAAATCATTTTCACAATGAACATCCAACATTGCCTGATGATGAGATTCTATCTCGAAACATCTGTGTCACAATAATATAGATAGATAGATAGATAGATAGATAGATACTGCTAGGTACATTTCCTACGTCCCTGATGCATTGAAATATAAAAGGATGCAAGAAAATCGTATCTTTGCATCCCAGGGATGCACCTCAATTTTTCCATAATAAAAGACGATATATGTGGGTTCTCATCGAAGTGGCAGAAAGTAGCTTTGTTTTATTTTGAATCGGAAATTTCCACTGAAAATATCATGAGATAATTTTTTTGTGTTTTCTTTTTTCTTCCAACATTTCAAGCTAACTGTTGTCTGCTTTCTTGGAAACCAAACAATTTAAATTTGTGAGAAGGTTTGTGAGATAAGATATACCAGAAAGTGGGTACAAAGTGGGGGTTAGCTTTAGTTATTTCATTAAAGAAAGTTCCCTTCCCCAGTTCATAATCACAAATTATGAATTGCTTAAGAGAGTAATAATAAATTAATAAGTTGCTTTGAACTAAATCCCAACTCAAAGAAATTCATTTTCTTTAAAATCACTTGGGGTCATCATCGAAAACGAACCTTACCAGTACTATTGGAGAGAGATTAACACCATGACTATCAACAACTTGTTTTTTTTTTAAATTTAGCATCTAACATTAAATAAAAAACTGATCATTTTTGTTACTTCACCCCCAAATAAAAAGCCTAGTAACTGGTAATAAGTTACAGGAAAAGAACACAGAAAAAAATAAAAAATAATCTTTATTTACTTGTAATATTATTTTATGTATTTTATGTATTTTATTTTATTTTATTATTTTTTTACTTTATTTTACAGAATTTTAAAATTGGGCTTTGTACTGAGAATTGAATTTAAACATTTTTTTTAATGAAATAGTTTTTAATTTAAACTTTAAATTAATAAATTATTGCTTTTGCATGCTTAAAAGTTTTCAAAGTAATTTTTAAAAACTATTTTTAATATAAAAATGTAGTAGCTTTAAAAAAAAATGATTAAATTTAATTTTGCAGAATGATAGGATTCTCAGAGTTTTGTAAAAAAAATCTTCAGAATATTATCGATTAAGCACTAAATTATCTGATAAAAAAATAAATATTTTAAAAAACTATCAGGTTTAATTTTTACGGGAGGGTGGCAGTTTTATACAATTCAACAAATATCGAACCCTCTTCAGACATTTTTAAAAACCTTGTATGTATAATTATCATTTATTGGGGTGAATTAATATTAGTAAATATAGACTCTTTAGACTAATATTTAATTTACTAATATTAGTAAATTTTGATTATTTGTTGTGCCCAGGCAAATTAACAGAAAAGATCCCAAAACCTCAATATGAATCTCATTTCATACGGTTTTTAAATATTTTCTTGTAAGGAACATAAATGTACATTTCAAAGTTGATTGCAACAATAGAAATGTTTGCCTATCTTTGATGAGAGGGGAATAAAAGTGTATTCTTTTTTCTATTTCCTCTTAGTTTTTTTTTTAATAAATATTTTAAAACTTTTTAAAATGTAGCAAGAAAAAAAAAGAAAGACATGTTTTGATTTATATTGGTTTTAATTTTAATTAAAATTAAGAAAAACAATAATTAATAAGAAAATATAAACATCATTGTTGACTACTGACTGTCGGTTGTGTTTGTAAATAAACACAGTTTTAAAGACTACGCTGATTCATGGCTCTACTCCTGTGACATTACATTTCATCTCTCAGGCCTTGGTTAATATAGGGAGGCCTTGGTACTACCCCAGACACAGCATGTGGAAACTTTGGTGTTGGTAACAAAATATTACATAAAAGTCTTCCCTAACCTCAGCATCCTTGCTCAACTGGCCACCACCTTAGCTATGAACGAGGGCTCTCTGCTCAGAACTTCATCCTTACCCATTACCAGAACAGGCTGTCATTGGAACATTAAGAGCAACTTCTTAGGGTCAACCTGGGACCAAAAAAGTCAGTTCTCTTTTGAAGAGGTACTAGCCAAATGGAAAGGAGTAAAGCAGAGAAAGCTGTAATGTGACAAATGCTCTTCAGATTAATCTGCTCAGAATACAACACAAATATGCTTGAATCATTTAATATCTCTTAACATACTATTTTCGCTAAGTTTCATTGTTGTGCTAAATGTTTCATAGTGGTTGACTTGGTTAAGCCATTAGTGCCCAAATTTTTTTAAATTTTTTATCAAATATTTTTAATTTGTACAAATTTATTTAATACTAAACATACTAAAAATATTCATTGCATTATTGTGACGATAAACATTCACACTAGACAGTTTGTCGTTTCATCAGCGGCGTCCTCTCCTCTTGTGAGTTTTGGGGATACCAGCTTTGAAAAAAACCTATGAGTGGAGTGAGTGGTGTAACCGAAACGGGACAGAAATCCACTGTTTAACTACAATATATTTTGGCAAAATGGGAAACAAATTCAACCTAAAGCTAATCCCAGAGTTCAACGCTACCACTTCTGTTTTGGAATGGGTGGAGAAGGTTGAATTGATTTGTCATCTGTGTGGAGTGAAGTATGTTGAGAAAGTGATTTCATTACGGTTGACAGGCTGCACTTTTGCGGTGTATCAGCAACTAAGTGACACGAAAAAAGAAGATCTGGCTAGAATCAAAGCAGTACTTTACAAAACATTTGCTGTTGACCCTTGTACTGTGCATGAGCAATTTGTGGCTTGAAGTTTACAGTTGGGTGAAACTGTGGACGTCTATTTGGCTGCATTAACAAAGCTGGCAACCCTGTTTGGTGGACTGCCCGAATGAGCATTGGCGTGTGCATTTATAGCAGAGCTTCCAGACAGAGTGAAATAACTGTTGCGAGCAACCTCCAGAGTGAACATGCTGGTACTTGACGAACTACTGGACCAGGCTCAAACTATCCTTAAGGATTCCTCAGCCCCAGAGGAATCTTTCGTAGTGGCTGCACAAGCAAGACAATGTAGTGTCAGAGCTTAACCTGAGTTAGGTCCGCCTGCTGGTATAATTTGCTATAAATGCAAGGGCCAGGGTCACATGGCTAGGAATTGTGCGAGTGAAAAACGACAAGTGCGCTGTTTCCGATGCAATAAAGCCGAACACATGGCTCGAAATCGTCTGGAAAATGAGACCGGGGACAAGACTCTTCCCCAGACATCTAAACAAGGCGCTGCCAATCATCCAAGTTAGTGTTGACAAAACGTTATGTTTGGCCCTCCTCGATTTTGGCTGTTCTCGAACAATAGTAACTGCAGAACTCAGCTACACCTGGGTGAGGAGGAGCATCAAGGTAACCACCATAAACGGTGAGACATGTACGTGTCACAGTATAGGGGCAGTGAGGATCCGCAGAGAAACTGGGAACTTTGCTGATATCGAAGCACTGGTGGTGCCCAAGAAGCCATTGAATTTTGACCTGCTGCTAGGATATGACACCATCAAAGCCTTGTGGGGTGTTCACATCACGGAAACAGGTACCATGAAGTTTCAGGAGGTGGCCTCCCCCATGTGTGCCACACTAAAGATCGACCAACCTGACTTCAGTGTTGAATTTGATCAGCATCGGAAACCTGGACCGCCTCATGGAAATGGATGGCAGACAGGAAACCGCTCAAGCTACAAAACAACGTAGCCGAATACCATGTACCCAACCAATTGCGACCTGCTTAGGAAGAGGAGCTGCATGCATGGATTAAAGATGGTTGATTGATTCCTTATCCGAGTAAAAAACTTGGTTCCCCCTAAGGGTCTGATCCCATTGATGGTGATTGTGCAGCAGAGCAAATCCAAGGTGCAGCTGGTGATGGATTTCAGGGAGCTAAACCAGTATGTCGATGCATTTACAGCTGATGTTTATGTTTGTGCCAGCAAGTTGAGAGAATGGCGACAGCAGAGATCTAATGTCTCCCTGCTGGATTTAAAAAAAGCCTATCTGCAAGTGAGGGTTAGTGAATCATTGTGGCCATTTCAGACAGTGATGTTTGCCGGCAGAAGATACTGTCTCACCAGACTGGGCTTTGGCCTAAACGTAGCCCCACAAACATGAAAAACATTATTAGTGTCATCTTGTCTCAAGAAGATACAGTTAAAAAAGGGGCATCAGTGTACATTGATGATATCTATGTGAACAAAGATGTCGTATCATCACTGTACGTAAAGGAGAAACTGGCACAGTTTGGCTTGACCTGCAAGGACCCTGAATAGCTAGAAGATGGCACCCGTGTGTTAGATCTGGATGTTCGAGGGGAACATGGAATCTTGCAATGGAAATGCGGAACTGCATTTCCCGATATACCCAATGTCTTAACAAGATGGACTATTTTTCCCTCTGTGGAAAGCTTGTGGGGCACCTACCAGTATGCAGATGGCTTCATGTGGTGGCAGGCACCATTAAATGTCGGACGAACGCTGTCACCAAAGGATGGGATGATAAGACGACCGACACGCTGCTCATTTGCATGGTGATGGAGGCCATAGAGAGAGTAAAACAAAATGACTCTGCCAAAGGAAATTGGTGCGTGCCCAGAGAGGAAATGAATATCTGGGTTGATGCAATCTCCCTAGCAATTGGAGTCCTACTGGAGAGGGATGGAGTGGCAGTCAAGGATGCATGCTGGTTGCAACCAACAAACAATGCTGCACACATCAACCTAGCAGAACTGGACACCATACTAAAAGAAGTTCATTTGGCACTCTAGTGGAGGGTAAAAAAGTTGCATCTGCAGACCGACTCCTTATGCATATACCATTGGGTGTCGGACACTTTGACAGGCAAGGCCAGAGTTCACACCAAGGCAGCCAGCGAGATGCTCATTAGAAGACGGCTGAGTACTATTAAAAACCTTGTCACTGAGTATGATCTATTCATCTATTCATGGGCATAACACTGGTAACATCTAGCTGTAACCTTGCTGACAAATTAACTCAGATACCACAAAGATGGTTTGATGCTGTAAAGAAGGATGGGCACTAATGGGTTAATTTTCTCATGAATTAAAATCAAATTTGGTTTAATCGATTATTTTCAGACTAAAAGATCTTAGTGACAGTTTGTAGACTGTCAAGGTAATGAGAATGTTTTGTATATGTACTAAAATCAGCAATCTTATTATTAATTTATCTTGGTACTACAGTCCCTATTTTGTTTTTGAATTTGTGAAATATTTTGTACACATGACGTATACTCACCCATTTTATATGATGATTTATTTCAGTGTTATTTATGTTATTACAGAAAAACATTTTCTTTGAATTTTGTATCCTACAGAAAGTTGGGAGTATCATTGATTAATTTTTAACCCCATATTTCTAAGCTGATTCAAAGGAGATTACTTACATTTTCTAAAGGATAGTTCACTTAATCTGTTTTTTTTATAAGAGCTAATTTATTAATGTAATTTGCAAAAGCAAAACAACTTATTCTGTTATAATTCTTAAAATATATAGTTTCTTAATTGAACTGTGATTAAGTGCAAATACTATTTTTGTTTTAAATGTGAGAATTTAATTTAGAAAACACTTTTGTTCCATTAATTTGAGTGATTCAAAATGATTAAAATTATTTTTCAGGACAATGGTAACAAAAAACCTCAGTCTGGAGCCCTGCAGTTTAACACTATAGTTTGGACTGATAGAATTACCTGGGGACCACTATAATTTCCTGGGGACCCATTCAAATCAAATCTGTGGGTTCTAGGACTTATTAAATTAAAAAACTATCAGCATCACTGAATATATAATATATATATTTGTCTATACTTCTGAGATGAGGTATTATTTACATTATTGTGACAAGTCCAAATAATGTAAATATTTATTGCCATATTCACATTTCAGTCATTGTACACTCCAGCCTTCTTCAGGTGTTTGGGATTTTGAATCAAACCCTTTATTGCAGCCATTCTTGTTCCAAACCACTCCCAGATGTCATGTAGTTATCCCCCTTTAACTTGACTTTCTAAGTTATTTGTTCACCACTGCTGCAGCCAGGTATTGAACTCACAACTCTATGGGTCAAGTCACTGAATTTAATCAACACTTTAATCCTCAGCCAAATCTCCTTGAGGATATCAGTGTATGAATTTTCGAGACTTATAAACTTAATGTCTCAGTAACAAACAACAGAAGCAAACTACCGGTTCTTGAGGCAATATTCATTAAAAAACTTAAGCTGTCAATTAATAGAATCAGCAATGAAGTAATGTTCTAAAATGTTTGTAAAAAGAACAGTTTTTTTTTTTTTTCATGCTTTAACACATGCATGACCATGACATTACAACATATAAGAAATTCCATTTTGGATAATTTTCACGTTCTAATGAACACTAAGCAATTTGTCAGCCATTATATTAGAAGCAGAAAAAAAGTTGCAGTCATTTTTAGCAACACAATTTTGCAGTTATTTTTTGTTACCATAGCTCACATCCCTGAAGATGATCCCGGAAGGAGATTAGATTGAAAGTACTTGGGAACATATTGAAATGAATGATAATAATATCTGTCAACGTTACAGATCATTTCTGACATCTTTCAATTATAATACGCAAAAGATTATCCGTGAGCAGGAATGGATTTTATTTAAAATAAGCAGACACAATGTTTGCTATTTATTTAATATGACTTGTCAAAAAGAAAATTTGTTGCTTAAACACACACACACACACACACACACACACACACACATATATATATATATATATATATGATTTAAGTCCAAACACTGTAAGCACATTGTTACCATAATCATAATTGATGTTAAGTGTAGGATTTCTCTTTTTTATTAGTAATGTCTCCATTGTTTTTAATCTTCTTGTGCATGTGGATGATGCTATTATGTATGTATTATTAATAAGTATATCATGGATAGGTCCTGGAAGATCTTGATGTGTGTTTAAATGAGATCGGATAGAACTGTTGTGGGGAAGATGCAATATCTTTTCGTTAATTTTGTGGTGGTGTAGTCAGTGTAATTGCTTAGGGATTTGGATAGTTGAGGAACACAGTTCTTTAAAAACATATAAATTTGTAAACGACACTGGTTCTCTGCAGTTTAGATTTTGCAGGTGAATTATTATTATTATTGATAATGAGGTTGGCAGTTTTATATTTTTTATAGCAGATAATTTAATTTTCTTGTTTAAATTGGTCGGTGTTACATAATTTCAGATGATATCAAAGTGAAGATTCGTCCTATCTATCGTTATTGTGCATTTGATTTTAGTAAAAAAATATTAATGTTGTTTTTGTCCACGTGTTTGTGGTTGCCATTGGTTATGTTATGAAGAAAAAGTTTTATATGATAATCAAGTAAAAAATATGTCAAGCCATTATTAACAAGATTTTGTTTCAAATTGTGGGGGTATTTGAAGAAAAGTGGTGGAGAAGATGAATTCTTGTATGCTCTCATGAGGAAATTTTTATTAACGCCAATTATGTATCGAAGAGGATATTGAATAATGATATTATTTAATTAGATAACCTTTAAATTGTTTTAGTAAATTAAGGACATTATAGTCTTGAAAAAAAAATTTTTTTTTTTTTTCAGTTAATAATGAAATTTTAAAAGAATTATTTTCATTAAGTTTCAAAAATATTTTTAAAATATTTCAAAGACTTGTAGGCGTTAGGTTATTAAGTGAAGACTATATTTACTAATTGAAAATTTTAATACAAATCATCAAGCCACCGTATTCCTTAAATTTTGCTGCCCAAATATATATATTTAATTTTTCCAGTATTCTTACATGTTTCCTTTTTGCTTAAGAGATAAGGAGTGTAAAAATGTTCCCTAATTTCCAACTTTCCAAGAGCTTTCAGCAACTTCACTGGCCATTTTCAAGGATGTTATTTTTCTGGTGTTGTTATGTCTTCATGTTTGACTACAATGTAATTTTTGTGTTCTTGAAAAGGACAGTTTTTTGAAGCTATCATGTGATGTGTGTAGCTGGACATCATGTGATAATCTGTCTATTTGAACTATTGTCCTCATCTTTGTTGCCATTTTTTCAACATTTCGGTCATTGTAGCCCCAGCCTTCTTCTTCTTAACCAAACCCTTTATTACGATCACTGAGGTATATTATTCTTCATCCTTGTGTGAAGTTGCTTCTGATAGTCATGAGTTATCTCAGTTTGACCCAACTTTTTAAGTTATTTGTTCACCACTGCTGTAGCCTGGTATTGAACTCGCAACTCTTTGGGCCAATTCACCGGAACTAACACTGAGTCATGTGTCCTTGAGGACAAGGGCTACTGAATTTCTGGGACTTATAAACCTTTTTTTATCAGAGTTCATATTGCAATTTTTTATGTTAATGTTTTTTTTGTTTTGTTTTCTGGTATTTTTTACCAGAGCTCATATTGCAATTTTTTGCCAGAAGGCCAAAGAAATAGGGGGTAGTAGAACAAAAACACAAACTCAGAAAATATCTTCTCCTTATCATGCATAGATGGAGGAATGCAAAAGTTTAAACCATGAACAAGAATAAATGATTCAAGCTCAGTCAGTTCATGAAAAGAAAGATTTAAAATATTATTCACATTTGGTTTAGTTGGGCAGATAATCTTGTTTATACCAAAACCTTTGTCCATTAATTCTAACCTTGTTACTGCTTTTTTACGGTTATCTTGATAAGTATAATTTCAGATCTAGTATTTGTTTAAATTAACATTTATTCATATTCAATATTCTAAGATGATCTACAGACATTAAACATAAAACTTGAAGATTAGTTGAAACACTGTGGAAGAGCTAGAACGAAATACAATATATTAATGATTTCATAATTATAAACAATATATAGACTACATCTCTAAGGAAAACAGAATTTATGTAGGTACATCAATAAGTTTTAATTCAGTGGTATATATTATAAAATCAACATTATAGGGTAAAAATTTCAGATCAAAATTAAATATAGGTTAGGTTTCATGATCCCCCTTTGTATATCATATTCTTGCTAGCCACCAGGTATCAGCTGATCATATCCTTATCTATATGATAGTATTATCCACCAATCTGTCTGTTTACTTATCTCATTTCCAAGGAGTCACTACTGAAGATAAGCATTTAAATGTCAGTTTTTCATCTCACATGTTCTTCATTTTAATCTTGCTCAGTTAGGCTTTTTTTAGTTTTGTTTTGATTAAATTGGTATAGATGTGTTCATCTCAGATAATCCTAATGCTGAAGTCTAATGATTGGATTAACAATAGATTAGTCAAGATTTAAATGGACAAATCCTTTCATTGTTCAGCCAAAGTTGTAAATAAAAAAATAGAAGACTGATAAGAAAGGAAATAATTGTAAAAGTTGGTTTAAAATAATTGCAGTTCTATATGCAGGTAGCATAATGGTGGAATCTGCAAGCTGAGTTTAAATTCCAGTATAGCTTGTTAAATTCATTTTTGCACAAATTCCCTTTGGAAAGGTAAGAATCTGTCTCCTCCTTTCTAGATATGGGTAAAATAGCAGGGTAGACTGGGCTTTCTAACTTTACATGTCAGCTAGTATGGAAAAAGAATTATGAATACAAAACAATGAAGAAAGGAAACTACTCTCTTTCTCATGAATTTATAAAAAGTTACAGATAATGAAGAAAAGGTGGTTATGAAAAGTCATAATCTAGATCCTGAAGGGAAATGACATTTAAAAAAGGAATACAAAGCTATAACATGACCTGAAGAAACTCATATCCAAAATCACAGAAAATGATAATCTGTCAATATTCTTTATATACAAGTTGAAAAATTCTCAGCATGAAGAAATTTAAAAATAAGGAAAAGATAAAATGTTGGTCAGATTTTGAGAAATGAATTTGGGCTCAGAGCTTTTCAGCATCCTCTTCATATGTTATAAAAATGCTGTTTATCTATTACACAAGGGAGTGCTGAATATTTCAGCCTAACTAATTTTCCAAAATTGAACCAAACATTTAGAATTTTGTATTGAAAACTTTCTCAAAAATAAGTTGAGAATTTTTCAACAGCCTTCATACATTAATTGATGAACAAAAACAAAAAAATAATTTTCATTTTAATTTAAAATAATTTGTGGATAAGCTACAAGACAGATACAGAGCCATACTGAAAATAAATATAATTAATTTATAAATCAATAACTGGAACCATGGAATTTCTATGGGTGTTTACAACTAAGATTATCCATCTCCTGCCTCTGCTCTTCTCTTACACTTTATCTGTATCTTCCCATTCTTTCCCTTATGCTTTCCAAACTTTATTGCTCATCCATGTGTTTATCTGAATCTTAGACAAGCATGGATTAATTAGATTCATATGTAATAAAGTATTATAAGTACTGCACAAATCTCCTCTCTTACATACTTGCTTTTGAACTCTATCACTAAAGAGTTTTTATGTCTTTCTATCACTTCCAGCCTTTTCATTTAATCCCTCTTGACATCCATCTAGTAGGTCTCTCTCTCTCTCACCCCATTTTTTTCATTCTTTACCTCTTTTTGTCCAAAGAGGTACTGAAAAATTATTGATCTAACAAAGAACAATTTTAGGGGAAAACATATGACAAAGTAGAACAAAAATGTTTGTGACATATTTCATCAGACTAAATTTATGCTTACATTGATGTGACTACATGCACACAAAGGAAATATATAGGAATCCCTTCATTAGCACAGCTAATGTGTACATCAGTATCTATAAAAAAAACTCAGTTTTCAATGGCTATGGTTAAACTGAGGAATTTTTTACCACACTAATCGAATAATATGTATGCACTAATTGAATTTACCAAATTTGTTCCTGTTTAATATTTTGTAAATTAGTGTAACTGATTCAAGCTCCAGCAAGCCTATCTTTTTCTGTACCGTTTTCTTCATCCCCCTCACTCCCAAGGGGGAAGGAAACATTTTTGGTCTGACAATGAAGCCCTGCAAAAAATATTAGATTTAATTTTGGGTTGAGAACTTTTCATCATGTCTTTGTGTATGTATATACACACACTCTTACGAACCAGTTTTCTTATCTACACTTTCTTTTTCATGTGCTATTTTTCTTCTCTTCTTTACTTTCCCAAATTTGTTCCTGATTTTAATATTCTGTAAATTGTTGGGTCAGAAAGTGTAATCACTACAAGCTCAAATGGGGTCATAGGTACTACACTCTAATCTCAGATACAAAAGTCATACACAGTCAGAAACAGTATAAATTTAAAAAAGTTTAGATTGGACAGGTACTACACTCTAATCTTAGATTAGAATAGCATCATAGCAGTGTATAGGAACAATCACTACAGATGCTTCTTAGCAAATGTAATTCATAAATATGAATGGCAAATAAGACCAAATAATAAGATGAATAGTTGTAACTGTGGCACACCTAAATTTACTAAGTCTATTTGTGAAAGGAATATAATATGTAGATAGATAGCACTTAAGGGAAAATTAAAACACTTGTATTTTCTAGAATAGCATAGCCTACTTTCATATCATAACCTATCAAATGATCTTTTACTGAGTAAAGCAGCTATCAGTTAACCTATATCTGTTTCCTTATATATAGATATTTGGGCAGCAATCTTTCTTTTAAACGTGTTTCATTAAAAACGACTGACAAGGAAGATTTTATTAGAATACCAATATAGAAATTTTTATATGCCAAAAACAGTTTTTGAGGCAAGATATAAGAGAAAGTGAAAAAAGATTTTGTGTGATGTGTTTTGTCCTGAGGACTTTGTCAAACTAGGTTTGAATTACACATGTGCATGAACTAGAGATGCTGGGAATTTTAAATTTAGAAAAAAATGTTTTTGGCCTATAATCTAGCCATTTTCATTTTGTTTCCATCACTTTTCTTATCAAATATTCCACATTGTGATAACAGAACATCTGCCGAGAATGATGAAATGTAAGAACCTCAACACAAATTTACTGTGGATGAACTAGCAATTCGAAATATTTTTGTCTTAATTTTCTCTTTTATTTAGTATTTTTTTTATGTCAAAACTGTGGTCAGTCTTGTTATGGTGTACAACTAATATGATGTTTTTCATAATGTCTCTTTTCTGTTCATATAATCTTTTTGTTGGATATTAGCGAGTAAATTGGTGTAGTTAGTCTAAATGAAAGACCAAGCTCCTGAGTGATCTAATGGAGAGATATATGTGAGTGAATAGAATCCACTCATGCAAATGTGTTGGGCAGGTTCATTATAGTAAAGTGGACTAACCCACCCGCTGAATTAGATACCCTCCTATAAATGAGGTAGATAAAAGGGGACAAAAAGAAGGCAGCCATGTTAGAAGGTAACTCATTTGATTTCTACACTTTTATTTAAACTTCTTGACTTTTCTCTAATATATTCTTTATAGTAATACTTGCAGTTGATAGAGTAAATTTCTTCTAAGGGATGAAACAAACAATAACTTTTTCCAATAGTATTTGTACTGTTGTCATCTTTGTCATATTCACAATGTTTCAACATTTGTACACTCTGGCTGCCTTCAGATGATATATTGGAGTTTTGCACCAAACCCTTTATTTAGTCCACTTTAGTTCTAGGTGCTATACTTTAGAGAGTTTACTTACTAAAGGGAAATAACTGAAACTGAGATGATATCAAGTAATGGCAATGCACAAAACAGGGTTCAAAATTGTATCACCAGAAGGTCGGAGTGTATAACATCTGAATAATGTGAATGGTGTAAATAGGTACAATACCTTATCTAAGAAGTATTGTTATATATCGCCGTACGATGACAAAACAACAAACACGCATATATAAAAATATAAGGTTATATTTTTATTAATAACGACGAACCGTGTGGAATAGAGAACGGAAGGGTGAGAGGCACATAGAATGGGTTGTCGGGAGTGTATTCTTGCCATGGTGTTTCTCTGCTTCCACTGGCCGTTCTCTGCTATCGAATCCGTGTGTCGAGGTCTTTATATAGTCTTCTAGAACCGGGACTTTTCTTCTGGTTTTGCCTTGCCCACGCAACGCCCACGTAATTCTAAGAGACACCTGATCTGTTTGCCTCTGTAGCCATTTCCGCCGCTGTCGGAAATAAGATCAAATGACATCCGCTCCGGCCTCGACAGGATGTATTTCACAAACACCTGTCTTGTCGCTTCGCCGCCCCCTTCACCGACGGGAAACACCATCGCTTGCATCACTTCCTCGGGTGGGGCCAGATTGTTATATTACACTCCTTGCCCTCCCATTTTCCAAAATGTTCACCTAAGAACATTTTAAGCGCAACACCCTCACACACCCCCCATGCCACACAAGCCCGACAATTGTACAAAACATGTGCACGCCGAAACAAACAAAACAAAAAAAAAAAATATATAGGGGAGCCTACATCGGCAACCCAACAATGTTCGTGTCCATTGTGGAATTTTCCTGTACAAAAAACACAGAATCTCTTGCGTATGCTTCATGATGCAGTGTTGGAAGCCAAAATGAGTGAGACTGCCACAAAAGTGATGATAGAATTACTTGGGACTTATACAGAGGATAATGTTCTCCCAGTTTTTTTAAGTTTCTGTAACTTTTAATGTTCGTTTCCTTTCTCGACTCTGTCCATATGCGTAGACGCCTCGATGCACGACCATATGATCATAGGCGGTAACCGCGCCCCAGTTTCTAAACTGACATCGAGTAAATGACCTTTGACCAACACCATGCGTGTTTCCGCTCGAGTTTGTTGTTACACATGTAACTTCATCTAATTTAATTTAATTTCAAACATACTATGTTTGAACACAGAAAAACTGCCATTATCTGCAGTACATATCATTCATAGTCTGACCGAGAAATGTTCAATAGAAAACAAAGAAAATTACCCTGATTCCAACGTTAATCCGCATGCAATTTACTTGTGGAGGATTAGAGGTTTCATCTATCTTAATTTAGTCTAAAAAAATGGACCCGTGACTCTTAATTCCTTAGTTTGTATCTTCTGCATGTTTTGCTATAAGGAAGGTGACCTAACTATTTCACTTAAACTATCATTAATCCTCCCACTGCTTTCTTTCCCAATCCTATAGCATATCAGTCTACAAGACTTTTCAGTTGTTCTTTCTTTTTGTTCCGATCAACTGTGGAATCTGCAGGTCTATCCGTGCTTTTTGCCCCAACAGACGTTTCGCACTTTGAGCGATCATCCTCGAACGTGGATGAAACATTATTTATACCACTGATTCTATCATCACTATCAATAGTTGACACGTTTTTATTCGCCATTTTACGTCGCGTCATGATGCGACGCTCCATTAATGGAACATCAGACTCATCGTCTGATTCCACACGTTGGTGTCGATTTTTGTGCACTGGAAAGTCGGTCTGTTCCGCTCCGGATTCGTCATCCGAATCACTGGATTCTAAAGCAACCTTTGCGAAAGGAAAAGGAGGGAAGTCACATTCCTGTATGTGGGGTTGCTGCCTCTTTAGGTTTCTTGTCTGACACGGGATACATTTACCTACGAAATCATTTATTTCTCTAAGTAAACAAGGCCAGAAATACTTTTGTTTTATTGAGTGGAATGTCTTATCCACCCCCATATGGCCACTGTCATCATGGTATTGAACTAGCACCATTTTTCTAAGGTGAGATGGTACATACAGCCTGATGAGGGGTTCATCATCAGGTTGAGACAAATAGTACACCACCTCATCCATTACTATATATCTCTTCTGTTCTGCTTTGGTAGCCCTAACCATTTCGTAATCTAATCTTCAGGTCTAAGATGTTTTTGTCTGATTCTTGCTCCCTGATTATGTCTATTCCTTTCAATGTGGGCCATTCGGGTGCCTCTGATGAATTTCCGACATTTTTATGGGCTGCTAATTCTTCCGGCTCCATTAGGTTGGAGTTTATAACACTAACCAAGTAATTTCTGTCATCTATATCGACTGGAGAAGCAATATGGTCTTCGTTCACATCAACAGCGCATGATAAGAGATCCGCGCAAACATTATCCTTACCCTTAAGATACTGTATGCTGCAATTGTAGCCAGACATGCTCAGAGCCCAAGTCTGTATCTTATTTTGTATGGGCGAATTAAGTAAGTGCTCCAGGGGCCTATGATCAGTGTATATTGTGAATGTTGCGCCATGCAGGTAGTGATTCAGTTTTTGAAGAGCATAGTGTATGGCATAAGCCTCTTTCTCTATAGTTGACCACCTCGTTTGTGTGTCACTTAATTTATGGGACAATAAATAAATTGGTTTTTCTACATCCTTCCTATTTTCCTTATCGTACACCACCTGGGATAGGCATGCGCCAATCGATTGATCGGATGCGTCAGTATATAACCTATACGCCTTATTTGGGTTGGGATAGGCTAGTGTTATCATCTCCGCGAGCTTCGTTTTTAGTGTATCGAAAGCGGTTTGGCAAGCATCGTCCCATTGGAATCGTGCATATTTCCTTGTCAAATTGACCAGCGGTTCAGCTATATCAGAGAAATTTCTAATAAAGCGGCGATAGTATGAGGTCATCCCAATAAAAGCTCTTACTTGCCTAACAGTGGTTGGAGTAGAAACTGACTTTATAGCCTTGACTTTATTGAGGTCTGGTTGTATTCCCTCTTCACTTATCTTGAACCCCAGGTATTGGGTCTCTTTCTTAAAGAACTCACACTTAGCTGGCTTCAGTTTAAGGTTGTGATTATGTAGACTACTCAAGACTGTGTCTATATGTCTTAAATGATCTTCCACCGTATTTGAAAATATCAGAATATCATCTAAATATGCCAGAGCAAAATCTTCCTGTCCCTGTAAAACAACTGACATTAATTCCTGGAAGATGCTGGGTGCGTTTGCAAGTCCAAATGGCATAACATTAAAATGAAACAGACCCTTGTGGCAGGTGAATGCACTTTTTTCTTTGTCATCATCATGAAGCTTAACTTGCCAGTACCCTGATTTTAAATCAAGCTTCGAAAAGTACCTTGCCGAACCAAGTGATGCCAGTATATCATCGATGACAGGAAGAGGTCGAGCATATTTCTTTGTAATCTTATTAAGTGCTCTAAAGTCTACACAAAATCTCTTACCACCGTCTTTCTTCTCTACTAAAACTACTGGAAAACCCCACGGGCTATTGGATCTCTCAATTACACCTGCCTGCATCATTTCATCGATTGCTGAATCCATTGTCTTTCTGTTTGAGGGGTGTGCGATATGGGCGTTTTCTTATGGGCTCATGCGTTCCAGTATCGATACGCATCTCCACAGTATCGGTTCTGCCCAGGTTCTTGTCGTCACTAACGAACATGTCCCTATTTCTTTTTAGCAATTTGTTAATTTCAGGCTTGAATTCCTCCGGTACATGTACCTGTTCCAAATCTACATCAGGACTTTTATTATTTTGTTTATCGGGCATAGTAATTTCAGTAATATTACCTGCCCTTTCCAATTTAGCCAGCGGACACCCCCGTCTCAAAGTGATTGTCTGGTTAGTGTTATTCATTATCAGCAACTGAAACTTACGAGACTTTGGCATTTTTACAACTGCGTTGGCTACTGATATACCACATAAGTTGCTAACATATCCACTACTCAGCTGTTCGATTTCATATTCTTTGCCACGTTCATTTCTCAGCCTGGTTAATCCCAGACAAGCATGCAGGTGTTGAGGTCTTAATGTTACTTTTTGAGCTAACCTAACAATAGAGGAAATATGAACATCCTCCTCTAATGCCACGTATTCTTCACCAATCTTCAATGCCCCCAAATCGAAATACATTCTCACCCCGTTCTGCATCAGCCAATCTCGGCCAAGTATAACGTTTCTATTGAGATTTTTCACGATTAAAAAATCATGGGGTATGGACTTACTTCCTATCTGGACCTGTAGACGACAAAGGCCTTCAACGTATAACGGGGATCCATTCGCAGTTCGAAGTTTAATGTCCCTCTTTTGCAGTTCAAGTCCCAGTCGCAATTTTTTAAATACCCTACAGCTTATAACCGATACCTCTGCTCCCGTATCTACCAATGCCCTATAAGGTCTACGTTCTATTCTAATAAAGATGGAATTTGGCGCGCCCATATTACCAACTATGTGCGTTGGTACCGTCTTGTTCCGTTCGTTGGGCGTCGCACGAACGGACCTCTGCCGTTTCCCGGGGCGCGTCTACAAAATTTCGCTATGTGGCCTTCTTTCCCACAATTCCAACACCTAACAACACTCCCGTTCCTCTCCCGCTCACGAGTCCCAACTTTTCTATTGTTCTTATTCCTATTATTATCATTATTATTATTAGATTTAGCGGGGCTTACGGCTTCTATCGGTACCCGTCTCCGAGAGTGGCAAATTTCCATAGGCTCCTCTTCGTATTCAGAGTTTGCGTCGAGTCGAATTTTCCATCTCAACTCAGATAACGCTTTCTGATAGGCAGCCTCTAGTGTTTGTGGCTCATCCTTCATAACTGCCATCTTTATTTCCCGATCCCTTAGACCTTTTATAAAAAATCCTAGAACTTGTTTTGTCACAACTTCATTCCTCCCATCAACCCCAACATATGCGCCCTCTCTAGGTGTAGTCCTGCACCCCCTCCGTTCTACCCTGCTTAATGTTCACTAATTCGACTAACCGTGCGTCGGGGTCTAAAACCAATCCGTAATATTCCTTTAAAGAAGTTTTTAACTCCTTCCATGTGAGTTGTGGGTTACTAGAAATTAGTCTATATACATAGTGTCCAACAGCTCCCCTTGTTGTGAGAAGAGCTGCCTGACACTTGTCTTCTTCTGCCACGCGCACAACTCTAAAATACCTCTCCATATCCTCCAACCAAGCACTACAACCACCATCTTCTTTGCATGCTAATGGCTGTATATTTTTTAAAAAAGATTCTCCCCTTAAAGTGTTCGACACCGAACAAGCCACATTTCTCAATTCTAGGGTCAGACCTTGAACAAAATCGGCAAAAGTATGCTGTTCCATTTTTTTTCTTTTTTTAATTAGACTTATGAACAAGAGCAGAACACACACAAGATCAAATCAAAAGTCACCTACCTTTCGTTGATGTCTATGGTCGTCCGGCTGCTTTCTATTTTCGTCTTCTTTTTTCTTTTTCTTCCTCTATCTAGTTGTTTTTAATTCCGTCGAATTTCAATTGTCGCTGTGGTAACCAAGCTCGTATCTATCTGTTTTGTTGTTGTTTCAAAACAGCAAGTCACTAGGCACCAATTTGCGTATGTTATATATCGCCGTACGACGACAAAACAACAAACACGCATATATAAAAATATAAGGTTATATTTTTATTAATAACGACGAACCGTGTGGAATAGAGAACGGAAGGGTGAGAGGCACATAGAATGGGTTGTCGGGAGTGTATTCTTGCCGTGGTGTTTCTCTGCTTCCACTGGCCGTTCTCTGCTAGCGAATCCGTGTGTCGAGGTCTTTATATAGTCTTCTAGAACCGGGACTTTTCTTCCGGTTTTGCCTCGCCCACACAACGCCCACGTAATTCTAAGAGACACCTGATCTGTTTGCCTCTGTAGCCATTTCCGCCGCTGTCGGAAATAAGGTCAAATGACATCCGCTCCGGCCTCGACAGGATGTATTTCACAAACACCTGTCTTGTCGCTTCGCCGCCCCCTTCACCGACGAGAAACACCATCGCTTGCATCACTTCCTCGGGTGGGGCCAGATTGTTATATTACAGTATCAGTAGATATATATAGTTGTTAAACAAGTATGACTATTGCTGATGACATGTTTGACCAACATTTTAAGTTCTCCTGAGATTGATGTTACTTAAAGCCAGCAAGTGACTTGCAGAGCTTATTGTAGCATACTAATTTTATTCTCTACAGGCCTTGTTTTTGTAAACTTTGTACAATACTGAATATATATATATATATATATATATATATACACACTCTTAAAGGACTATTACCAGAGAACGAGAGAAAAGAAAATAGTGACTAATGGAGGTAAACCACCAACATTAGCAGATGTCTCTGTCATAATGAAATGATTGGATGATATCTACAAAATGGTCAAGAAATGCATAAGATCTTAAAATGCTTAGGCTAAGTTCTGTTTACAGTTGGAGTGAGTCCATCCTGAAGGTCCTCAGATTTCCTCCAAATTATACAACTTAGAAGATATTGAAAATTTTAACAACATTGAATTTTCTTGTTTTTGGAGGCCTCTCACAGAAAACAAGTTTAATTGCTTGCCTTTCAAATGTTTTTTTCCTTTATTATATCCATTATGAGTGTCTTGAATTCAATCAATCACACTGTCACATTCTCCTGTTACTTGTTGCAAAAATCAAGGTTTTTGCACAATTTTTTTTAAGTTCAGAAGCCCTACTATAGCAAAAATGAAATCAACATAAAGAAATATATTACAAGACAACATGCATAGATCTTTGTTGGATTTGGGACTGGATAGCCACAGGCCAGTCTGAATATCAAAGCTAACAATGTACATTGTCAAAAATATTTCAGGCAGGAATATTAGTGTTTAAATGAAATCGTATCAACTCCCTACGTGTTATTTAATGCCAAAATGTAATTTTCTTGGGAGCACTAGTAATTTCTTTTACGCAAATGTCAATACATTTGCGTAAAAGAAATTACTAGTGCTATACCAGTAACACATCTGACTCTTCACAAGGCCCTGTTTGCAAAGATGCGTCAATGAAGCCTGATCTGCAAACTGATTTCTTTCAAAGAATGCATGTTTATGCAAAACTATTGTAGGAATCTGGTCGGCATCAATGCTAACAAGATGATCCATTGGGGTTAATATGCCATAAAACAAAATCAATCAAACCTTCTTTCTTTCATTTTAAAAGGACTTTTTCAAAAATACAAAAACAACCAACAGACATCTTGAGTTTTCCATAAAAAAAATTTAATTAAAATCTGACTAAATCAACCTTCTTACTATAACTGAACTTTAAAAAAACAAAGTACGCTAAAACCTACCTTTTTGCCATTAAATAACCCACAGAGGTTGATATGCTGTTAAACAAAACTCAATCTCAAGCTCAAAACCTCGATCAGTGGCTTTGCTGCCAGATGTAGTTTATCATCATACCCAGGATGTTAAATTAGATCTTGTTTCAGTAGAAGAAAGTTGCTTAGTCAGATGAGTCTTGATATATATATACTGAATGAAGGCAAATTTTTTTTGTATCGTTATCCTATAGAAGGAAATGCACCAAACTGGTTGGGGCAGCATTCTAGAAAATACTGGGTCTTATAGAAATGAGTCTGAGTATCAAATACATTGTTTGATGTCCGTTATCTTTCAACAGGAGAATGCACCCTGCCACACTGCATTTATTGTATAAAAATGGCTGTAAGAAGATGAAGAAGGCTGTGTTTTAAAGGCCACCAAAATTATTAGGTTGTAAATCTAATAAGCACTGATACAATGTGGTAGACCATCAATATGTGATGGCAGTTGATGAATTGGATGTTAATGACCTAGTACTCTATCCCAAATCTTGCTTATAGAAGAGCCAACACATTATTAAGCAGCCGGTATTTTTTGTTTTGACAATACATTATAAAATTCTTTTTTTTTCAGCATTAATAACTTTGGCACTATACAGATGCCATGATAAGAAAACCTGTCTCCACTCTTATCTCAAAGCACCTCAGGCATTTGTCTACAAAAACACATTTCAGATTTTTTATCTTGTAATAAACTGTCAGTGTGTCTTTTTGCTTTTTTTTTTTTTTTAGAGATGATGACAAAACATAGTTTGCCAATGTATTACTTGCTAGCCTCCAGTTGTTTGCTGCTATTAATACAATTTTGTATTGAAATTGATAAAACACCTTAAATAATAACTTAAAATAAAAACATGTTTATTGTACCTCTTCAGTATGTTAGAAAAATCTTATATGTGTCTCCAATGTTTACTCACTTCTTTTTGGATTGTGATATATCTGCAGAAATATCTGACACAAGCCTTTGGGGAAAAAAAAAATCAAGCTTTATGTATTCTCCATTGATTTCTAAAATAGAATAATAATCAGCATTTAAACACTTGCTTTTCACTTTTTACATGACACAAAAACATTTCTGGACAAGATAGTCACTAGCCATGATAAATGGATTTCTGAGAATGGAAAAGATGATTTCAGGACAGCCTTCATCATCTCCAAGGGAATCTACTGAAGTGGGGAGGTGTTTGTATTTTGGAATTCAAAAGGATTATTATGATGAATTGCTGGATAGACTGTTATTACTACAGCGAGCTGACTTTTTTTTATTGAAGGTGTGAGAAAATCAACCAATAAAGTTGCTGTATGGCAATGCCTGGCTTGTAAGTAGGACTGCAACCATTAACCACCAACGTGAGATGGGAGGTTCTTCCTCATGCAGCATATTCCATAAAATTATCACTTTCAGAATATCAATTGGTGTTGTCTTTACAAAGGTATCCTCTAGATGATTTTACAATTGAGATGGGAGGTTTTTCTGCATGCATCATATTTTCCAATCTACTCATTTGTTTCTCTTTTTTGTAACTAACCTTATTTAGCTAGCAGCAGTTTTTTATTAATCAATTCATAAGGTGATAATGTCACTAAGACGCAAGGGGTTACTAAAGAGAAGTAAAAAAAAAAAAATCAGAAGCAACTGGAAACTCATTAATAGTATAAATTTCAAAGTTTAGATGGTGACATAAGAAGTATTGAGTTGAAGTAAAATTAAGAAAGAACCAGAAACCTAATCCTAAACTGGAAATGAAAGATAAACCCTAAATACTTATTCAAATGTTTGGGGAGAAGTGTGGACCTGACAATAGGTGGACCTATCTGCAATCATTTGGGGGGGGGGGGAGATAAATAGCAAAAATTTATAATCAGTTGAAATTATGAAAAAAAAAATTAAAAAAAAAAAACAAACAACTTTAATGCAGTTTTATTGGTGGGGGTTGGGGACATAAATTATAGAAAGCAAGAAAGACTGAATAATGATGCCCTGAATATATGTGCATGTGCTATATATCTCTTTTGTATGGTGTTACCTTTATGCATTGTTAGAGCTTCCATCTTAATTGAAAACAAATATCAATAGACTAAACAATCTTTTTTCAATCTTTTAAGCAGACAACTGAGTAAAGATATAAAATTCATACTTTACACTGCAAACCATTTCTCATCTAATATTTTTCTTGACTTTGATGACCATTTTTGTATTTGACAAATTTTATTCCTCTCTATCTCTTTTCCAGATGTGCTACGAATTATTTCACCTTTGTCGTCTTGGCTGAGTGCCTCTTGGTCTCTTGTATCATACCACCGAGCCCTTCGTTTTGCACGGCCTGATCGTGCAAACCAAACTCTATGTGGAGTCATTGGCTACTTTCTATGGCGAGCTCTTGAAGTGGGACCACGCATCATTGTTTTTTCCATGTTTATCACAGAATTCTATGAATGGGTTTTGCTTCCAATTGGCATCCATTGGCTTATCATGTTTGTCTGGTTTCAATGTCAGAATCTGAAATTTTGCATCAACAATGTCTGGCAGATATTCTTCAACATGATTTGTGCCCTTGTGTCGGTCTTCTGCTATATAAATGTCAAGGATGGCCAATCACGTTATCGAGTTCTCTTTTTCTATTTCCTCTTCTTTACCGAAAATTTTATTCTGTTTGCCATTTGGTTCCGCTTCACGACACACATGGGAACCTGGTATCATCTGACGACATTCTTTGTTGTCCTCCTTGGTGCCATCCTGCAAATTATACACTACTGTTGCTACTATTATTTCTGCCATCCAACTCACAACAGGTACATCTGTGTACCTTTTGACAAGTATGAGATGTTTGAGTCCCTTTGTTTCCCAATCCCAAACACAAAGAAAATAAATGACAAACCACCAAATCCACCCATTGTGACAGCTCAACACAACTCAGACACGAACAGCTACCAATCCCGGTCAGTGAGCATGTATTCTAGTTATCCAGAAACAGACGTAACTGATGGTAAAAAACCAATTGATTCCATATCTGATACATTGTCAAAAAAAAGTATAGAAACAGGAGTTTAGGCAAAGAGAGAGAAAAATATTGTATTTATATTTAACTCCAAAATAACATATGGCCTTTGTATATCAAAACTGTATATTTTGGATAACCAAAAAAAAAAAAAAAGAAAAAAATTTTTTTTTTCTTTTTTTTTATAATTATGGAAAACAAATACAAATCTTAAAGAGGATATTATTTTTAAATCATTTTTTAGTTGGAGTGAAAAAATAAAATGTCTTTTGTCCAGCAGTATTATAGAGATAGTTCCAAGTGTGCAATTCAGCATTAACAAAAATATCAATGTTCTCTCCAATCTTTTCTTTTTTTTCCTGCTTTTTAAGTCATACTGAAAACAAGTTATAAAAGAAAAAGGCATTTTTCTTTTTAATTTGGATTTTTTTTAATCTTTAAGGAGGAAAAAAAAATCTGATATATAAATATAACAGAACAAAAATATATTTACATTAGTGGGAATTATCACAAGACTTGAAAAAGAATTTCTCTTTCTTATTGAGCCATAACTTAATGTGTTGGAGGTGTAAAGTATATTTCATACATAAGTATAGATATTCAGTAAAAGTATTTAACATGATTTCAATAAAAAAAGAGAAAATTTTTGCATCAAAAACATAATATCCAAGAATTTTACCATTTTTACCCTCACAGTAAAACATGAGAGTAAATAAAAAGTTGACAGTACAAACCTTAATCTATTAACATCAGTTCATTAAAATCTAACGAAAAGCAATTTCTATTAATTTGAAAACACATTTTACACATGTCAATCTCAGGATTTTTTATTTTATTGATAAAATGAAAATAACATTGAAGAATGTAAATTCCATTGAAAATTTAGATTAATATATTCAGTTCTTTGTGCAAGCCATCAAAATGTTTCTAACAAAATTACATTTAATACTTTTATAACCTATTAAACAAAACATTTAAATAAAAAAGTTTTTTCAATTTAACAAAGCAAATATATCAAAAACAATATGAAAGGAAATGTATAAAACAAGTGATTCATTTTTTGGTCATAACTGAATCTTTAATAAACAGATTTGATTGGACAAGAAAAAAGATTTTTATTTTTCATATTATACAATGAAATTCCATCATATAATGTCCAGAAACTGAAACTGAAATAACAATCTGTTAATGGCAGAACTTTCTAATGAGGAAATGTTGAAATTTATTAGGACAATTTAACTAATGTATTTTCCAACGACATTAATAGATGAAGTGGACATTTGTCTGAATGTAATAGAAATGACCAAAAATTCATGTATTTGTAGTTTGTCCAATAATCTGGACATGTAACTTTGCTCATCTTTTGAATTATACTGAGAGGGAATATTAATCGAGTTAGAAAAAATCCATTTTGACAATGAAAGAATCAAAAATGTATTTTGAAGAAATTTTCTTGTTGAATGTTTTAAATTAAACATTCTTAAATTTGTGAATACCATCTCCATCCAACTGACTGATACTAACAGTTACCCACTCTCCACTGTTTTTTCTTTCAAATTTTGTAACTCAATGAAAAACAATTGCAAATTTTATGATTTTATTTAAATTTAGGGGCGTGGTAATTATTTAAATTAACATTGAAATTATTTACAGAAAAATTAAATTTTTATTTTAATATTGAATCCTAATTTTATCCTGATATTATTCAATTTCTTTTTATTAAAGACATTTATTTTGCTTTTAGTCCCTCTAGATTTATCAGTGTACTAACTGGACACTTCACAACAGTTTGAAATGTCAAATCCATTTTATGTTTTTTTATTTTGCTACAATCCAAATTAAATACAATATATAATGTTTCATTTATTAAGTTGAATAATGCCATTAAATTCAATAAGAAAGTCAATTTATTCTCATCTCATGTTGAAAGTTTGTTCCAGATTTGCTTTTGTCAATGTTTGTAAAAGGCTCAGCACATTATTTTCAAAGCCAAGTTAACTAATTTGATGTTGAATATTCTGCTAAGGTTTCTATTGTTGTTAAACAAAGACGTTTTTATGTGTGTGGAAAAATATTCCTCATGCATTTTTTCGTATTCAGAAAAGATTTTATCATTATCAATGAATGCATGACCAGGACTTCTGTCACTATAAGTGCCTTGTTTTCAACTTCTACATATTCCGTATTTTCCAGATTACAAATGTAATATTAAAAAAAGATCAGTTAGAAATTGTTCAGAAGACATTCTTTTATTTTATTTAAAGTCTTGGAATTTCTTCAATAATTTTAAAGTACAGATTTATTTATATTTGATTTTTAGACAATTGTACAGACACGCTTTTAGGTAAGTTTCATGGTCATGACTACAGATAGCTTTGTTTGCCAAACTCCTATCAAATGGATAACCTGTAATTAAGAACAACTTCAACCCACCAATAATATATATATATATCTCAGAAGCTCATTAACTTTATATGATTGGCATTTTCATAAATTCATTTTAATTTGAATACTTAAAAATAATACTTTTAACTTTTTCTTAAAAAAGCCAAATAGAAAAAAATTATATTTTTTCATGTTGCACAATTCTTGTAATAAATGTCATTAACAGCTGGTTTATTGCTAATCCATTTGAAAAACAGATTATAGCAATACATCTAATAATTTTCATTGTCATTAAATCATTTTGCAAACAAAAATCACTGCAACCCCCCTTACCCTCAACACTAAAGTTATTCATTGCATTTAAGGTATTCTTTATCCAAATTTTTAAAAAAATTAGTTTTTGACAAAATTGGAAATATTAGGTAGATTTATTTTAATCCAGATTATTTTTTTTGAAAAAATGACAAAAATATTTCCTTTAAAGAATGCAAAGATTACAAGAAATTGGATAAAAAAAAATACTGCACAGGTTTTGTCATTTAAATTTATCTCTGAACTTCTTGCATGAAGAGTCATCATTATTTAAATTAGCACCAATAACAAGAAAGTTGAAGATGTTAGTCAGAATGGAAATAATTTTTTCAGTAAATAAAAAAATAAAATAAATAACTGATCAAAATATATTTATCTGGAATTATTTATTTTGAAAATAAGTTTCAACATTATCCAAGATGCACACAAAATTACAGTTTTTAATGATTCCATTTTAAAACAAAAGGAGTGATAAATATGGGTGCCTATGTCTCTATATGTAGAAGGATTTTAATTCTTTTAATCATAACAGGCTATTCTTACTCAAGATATTTATTTCTGAACATCAGTTACCTGCATGAACAGTTAAATAAGCAGTATGCTAGAGCTATAGATCAAATAAGATGTATATCACAAGAAGTCATCTATCATTTTGGGGAATTTCAATTTTTTCTAGGTTTCTAGTTTTTAATCAAATGATTGATTAAAAAATAAAGTCTGTTTTATGCTTTTCCTCCTTAAAATGCATTAAGTTGTATTTAGTTTGTTTCTTTCTTTTTCGTTTATTTGTTGTTTTTTACGAGGTAATTTTTGAGTTAATTTTAATCTTTTAAAATGAATAAAATTTTTTTAAAAACTTTTCCTTTTAATGATATCCATAGTTGAAAACAAGTAAAAACTATTTGATCTTAAAACTAAACAAAGATGTGAGTGTAAGTTTGAAGAAAAACGATTTGTCTTAAATATGAGAGAGAGAAAAATATAATGAAATATTTTGGTGTAACTTGTGGATTAAATTTTAAGTTAATTATTGTTTATGCTATTGTTTTTATCAAAATAAAAACATGTCCAGATATTTTGTTTTCATTATTTACAAACTGTTATAAATTTGAAATTGTTTTATTAACTACTTCTTCTGGATAGGCACTTTGAAATCCCTTTCATTAAACATTTACAAGGGCTTGCATAGTTTGTTTATGAGGATGAAGACTAGTGGGACCACACATTAAATTCTATTATACATTCCTCCTATTTTTTTTTTTAATTGTTGGAGGAATCTTGGCAGTACACTTGTTCACAATTTATGAAAATTTTGCCTACTTCAATTAAGTCATTGTTATTATTTAGCAACACAGTTACTTTATTATCAACAACAATGAAAAAAAAGGAAAGTAAATTTTGGTAATGAACAAGCTTCAATCCTTATCAAATCTCTAATGACAAGTCTTCCGATTAGAACTTTTAATCTATTAAAAATAATGTGGTTGAAAGTGGTTTTTCAAAATTCATATCCAATTTACTAAAAATACACAATATGCGGAAATCAAACTTTTCATCAGTAAACATAGGGCATGGCTCTGGAGGTAACATGAAAATTTTTTTTTAATTATTCTGATTTAAAAATAAAGCTATGGAACTTTTTTTAATACTTCTTAAATATAAGATTTTTTTAACAAATGCATTCATTTTATGAAAATAAATTTTGTTTTATAGAAACCTATATATGTAGTCTGTTTTTTCTTATATTTGAATCAATATACCTAGAGCAAAGATATACCTAAAGATTTTATATATAATATACCTTTAGGGAACCAATAGACCACTTTGCAGCATACTGATCCCTAAAATCTTTAGGTATATTTTCTTTTACTTTAGTAATGAATGTTGAGAAAATTATTCTCAGATTGTGTTCGTATTGCACTTAAAGGGAAAGTGGGGAAAAGGCCTTTGCCAAGACGCACCAGTTAGTGCATGGGGCTAAATAAGAGCTAAATAAAAATCATTTGGGCTCTGGGTTATGTAGTACAAGCCCCAGGCTCTGCTTAAACTGACCTTGTGTCAAATTTGCTGTTAATGAGGCAGCAAATAAATGAAAGGATACGCTTTGATGTAGTAATGATGTAATTGGTAACAATTTTGAACTAACCAATGAAAGATTCTGTGGGCATGGTCTGTCATTTTGGTTGTTTCAGTTTTAAAAATGTTATGGTTTTATGAATAATGACTTTTATTTCTTAACATTTTTTTTTTACAATATCAAAGGATATTAGTGTCAAGGTATGTAATATAGACATAGAACTATATATTTCTTTTGTTAATGTAATTGCCATGTCTACTAAAATATGCAACATATTTCACATAATAAAACTAATTATGTTAATTAAAAACTTTTAAAAATGAGATGTATTTTCAGCCAACAACAGCTACATAAACATTAGAAAAAAACCTACAAAATATTTACAAACTAATAACATGCAATAAAGTGCTTGCATCTTAAAACACACCAACTAAACCATACAATACAAAACCACAGAATGCAAATCAGAAAGGTTGTTTTATTAGTCATCCTAGTTTAAGAAGATACTGCCAAAATATCATGTGGACATAGTAGTAGATATACCACATGGCTTTTTAGGGCCAATTAGAAATAAATAAAATAATTCTGAAGCCAATTTCTTAGGTAGTGGGGATATAAAATTCACAAAGTCTAGCCCCAAGAGAGAAAAAGATGCACCAAGGTTCACGCCACTTTAACTTCTGATATCCAAGACTCCATTCATGTTCACACATAAAAGTAATGCACATTTTGGCAGCACTGACCAAACTACAAAGAGACCACCCCAGACTATGGCACCACCGTCTACAGTAAGAACTAAATTCTATCAATCTTCTTCGTCCATGTTACTACTACACATACATACTCAGACTGGCTCTTTCACATAAACGCACATATAACCACATTTCGCCATTCTCACATACATATGCAATACAATTTATATTCTATCCAAGAACTTTAACAGCAAAATAAAAGAATATTACTTATTCAATGCTTTCAGCCAACTTCTTTATTGTTGTATATAAATTAATGTTATTTGTTAATATTACATTGTCTTTTCCTAGTAAATTTTATTCTTTTAATGAAAGTTGCCAGATTATTCTAAATGGCTGAATTATGAGCAGTCCCACAATAAACAAAACCCTGATTAGATTTCCTACATAACAATTTAAATACTTTCAACATGTTCCAATTATATTCATAATTTAGTTAACATTAAATTTATATTTTTCATAACACAGCATTTAGTCTTGGCACTTAAAAAAAAAGAGAAAATTCAATATTCTGTGGACAGAAAAATATTTCCTGATTGAAACATGCAGCAATGTCATCTGCCTTATTTGTCATGATAATATAATATTCCTTGAACACAGCAATTTTAAGTCACTTTGCTGTCAAGCATGAGTCAGCATATTGAAATAAAGAAGCAGTTTAGTTCTTGAAAAATCTGTTGCTAAAACACATGTACAAAAGTTAGCTTTGTAATAGCTGAAAAATTGGCTCTGAAGCACAAACCACTAATGGTAAATTAATAAAAGAATGTATTATAATTCCTTTTAATAAATATTGTTCCAAGAAAGTGAATTTATTCAATAAAATGGTTCTCTCACATGAGGAAATTAGTAGAAAAATTGATGACATAGCTGAGAGTATTGTGAGTACATTGCAGATCCATTTATATAAATGTGTTTGGTACTTTCATCCAACGCTAAAGTGACACTGCTCAATTTAGTTATTTTCATCAGAGTAATTGATGACATTTAATGTAATTGAAAAGATGTTGAACTTATACCATACGAAGGGTACAACAATTGGCAGGGACATAGTTGAGCACATTAATTTATCATTTGAAAAATTTGATATTCATAGAAACAAAATTTATTCGCTAAAAAGAGATGGTGCTTTCTGCATTAATTGGTAAAGATAACAGAATTCTTACTTTATTCAAAGAATCAGTCTATCATGATGCACTCAACTACCATTGCTTGATTCATCAACAGCTCAAATATGAATCAGCTGAAGAGCTCTTGTGAATTTCATCAGATATTGGGACTTGAACCATTGTGAGATCAAAAAAAGTAGGCTGTGAGTAGGAAGATTTAGTTATTTCTCAAAAGTCAGATGTCTCAGTAAAGTAGCAACTTTGAAAAGATTTCAATTATTGTTACTTGAAATAAGAATTCACGCAAAGGAACAAGGAAAAGATAGATATTTTTAGAAATGAAGAATTATTGAATGAATGGTTCATTAAAATATTGTCTAAACTTAATTTTCATTTATAAGGAAAAGACCAGATATGTTGCTCAATGTTTGTGTGCATAATAGATTTTACTGAATTATAACTTTTGAAAGCTGGTGAAATTGTACATTTTCAGAGTTTATTAAAAAGAAAAGAATTTTGTGTGAACTTTAAAAAATATAGTAAATTATGTGAAGTTTTGTTAAGATTTTACAACCAGATTTTCTGATCCCAGCAAAAATAGAAACTGGATTAAAATTGTTTCATTTAATTATGCAGAAGCATCAACCAATTAACACTAAGACCATGTCAAGCTTGAAAACTTATAGGTATAAAATTCCCGTCTTGAATTTTATAAAGAAGTTCATTCTTTCAATAAATTGGCAATATTATAAAATTAATAAAAAAACTCTTATACATGTAGGGCTGCTATTAACAATTCTTTTCATGCATGAAAAACATCAAAACTGCTGAAATACAGGTTGAGTGATTACCATTATCAACTAACATTTTTAGAATAAAGAATAATAGCATAAAAACAGATACTGACAGTATAATAAAGAGAAAACAATGTCAAAAATCACAATTTATTTTGTTTATGTATTTTTTTTCTTTACTGTGAATAATACAGTATTTTTTGTAATTATATACATTTCTTATTAAATTTGATATTCACAACATTTTGAAATTTCTAAAAGCATATTTATATGAAGTACTTTTGTGGCATTGTGAATATACCTACATTTCTAATTTGGCCCATTAGGAAAAAAGGCTGAACAACCCCAGGGTAATAAAGCCTGCCACAGTTTTTAACTGAATTTTTTATTCTCTAATGTTAAAACAAATACATTGACAAAAGAGATAATGTTGAAAATAAAATGATTAATTTCTACCAATTATGCCTTTTTCTAGTGATTCCTATTCTGTTAAAGGAATGATTACATACTAAGGTTTGCTATTTTATATTTAAAAAAAAAAAAAAAGTTTCATTGACAGTTGAACAAAAACATTTTGTGAGAATAAAATGAAACAATACTGGTCTCAGTTGTGATTTCTGAATATCCAATTCTTAAAATTGTAAAATGACTCTGGCAAATGTTAAAAGTTGACTTTCATTTGCTATACCAGTCATAGTAAATATTTCTGATGTTTTCTCATGAATCTCCTTCAGAATAAAACATTAACTTTTGATGAGTTTTCTTTTTTTTTTTATCTCTCCTGCCAAAATAAGACTTCTGAGCAAATGCTGCTCCCTATTTGTTCAGTAGAATTTAATTTCAGTCAGTCAGTTAAGTGTCATACGCGATACATGCTTTGGTAATCATGTCTCGAAAGAGACAGACTGACCAGGCAGAAGATAATCTTGCAGTAAGTTGCCATTACTTTCTGCAGTAGACTGGTTGCCAGCCAACACTGTAGAACCCAATCTGTCCTGTTATTTAACCCATAACTGGAAGGAAGAGAAGGATTAATACCTTTCCCAAGGGTATTTGCATGTAAATGAATGCAAGAAATTCAACTGGAATTCAAACTTGGCTCCCTGATTTCTTGGGGAAATTTAATTTACAAAGTCTATTTTAATTTTTATTTGCTGACAGAGATAATAAATTAACATGAAAGATTGAGACGGGCTGAGAATATTTATGAGTTAATGATTAAAAAGAATTGGAGATCTCTCTTTAACTATAAAATATTTTCAAAACACAAAGCTGCAGAATTCTCCAACAAAGAAACTAAACTTAAAAAATTATTTTATCACGACTCATCTTAAATTATACTCTGGGATAGTCGAGTGATTGTGCTTTTGACTTTATAAGTTGAAGTCAGTTTACTGAGCCAGAACCACAACAACACCTTTCTGTTCACTTGTGAAAGAAGGACATAGTTGTAATATATAACCATCCACAACAAGCAACTAAATCCTGAAAAAAGTGAAATGGGAGAAAAATTAAAATTACAAAAGGTGAATCATGTTACCAAAGAGTAAAATGATTCTAAATGGTAAAAGTATTCTCAAACAATTTGCTGGGGTATTTATTTAACATTTTGTCCATTTTTATTTTCTTAATCATTTCAACCCAAAGAAGGTGATAAAGCCACTAAGACACCAGGGGGTTACTGAGAGTGAAAGAGAACAAGACAATAAAAGGAGAAAAGACAATAAAAAACATGTTTATGAAATTAATTAAATATATTTGTGGTAGGGAAGTGTAATTGTTCTTTCAGCATAAGTTTATTATAAAATTTAATATCTTGTCCTAATGAGCATGAATTTTATAAAATTACAAGTTTTTATATATATATATATATATAACATAAACATGTTATAATATCACTACAAAAATAGCCATGTTGTTTTGACACTATGTCTTATCAAGTAATGATGCTAATTTCAAGTTGAGTTTTTAAAGGTTCAAAATTAGCCAAACCCCATTAATCATTGAGACATTGTTACATATTCAGTAATGACCAATCAAAATACAAGTAATTTCTAATTTGAAGAACATAAGAACAAACTCTATAAATATATATACAGTAGCATAAAGATCAGAACGATGTTAAGAAAAATCTAAATATGAAATAACTTTTTATTTTAAAGCTTTAAAGAACATTTTATCGAGGAAAAAAAAGAATATAAAAGTAAATTATATAATTCCAAAATATAAAGTTCAATAAACTTATTTTGATAAAGCTATAAGAATAATTATATAATGTTCAGAAAAATAGATGATCAAAAACATCAGAACGATTAAATAAATCCATAAAAATTTAATAATTATTTTGCATTATTGAAAACTTTTTTAGGGTAAGAATATAAAATCAGGTATTTTACTAAAATACTCTGGCTCTTTACTGGTTCTTGCATTGTAAACATGGAGAAAAAATCGGTGACGTCATTGGAACTTAGAAAACTGATAGTCAAGTTACGTAATGAAGATAAACTCTCGATTGGGGATATTTCAAAGAGTGTGGGGAAATCTAAAAGTGTTATTCATAGTATTTTAAAAAAACTTGAAACTAGATCATATGAAGCCAAGGACTGGTAAAGAATAAAAAAAGAGCTAATGCTGACCTTGGCATTAAAATATCAAGGCACACTATTTCCCAAAGACTTAATGAAATAAATCTGAACAGTCGAGTAGCCTCTACAAAGCCTTACATTTCTAAAAAGAATGAAATGAGCTGAATGAAATTTGCCACTGAACACCTCATAAGAACAGTGAAATTGTATTCATTTTAGCGATGAATCAAAGTTTAACCTGTTCAGTTGTGATGGGAGAAGGTTCGCTAGACGCAATCCTAATGAACAATATTTACTTCAATGCACTAAAAGTAGCGTTAAATTTGGAGAAGGAAGTGTGATGGTGTTAATCATTCTGATGTTTTTGATCATCTATTTTTTTTTAATGTTATATAATTATTCTTATAACTTTATCAAAATAAGTTTATTGAGCTTTATATTTTGGAATTATATAAATTTACCTTTATTTCCTTATTTTTCCTTGATAAAATGTTCTATGAAGCTTTAAAATAAAAAGTTATTTCATATTTAAACTTTTACTTAACATCATTCTGATCTTTATGCTCGCTACTATATATAATAAGAATTAATGTTAGAAACTATGAATTTTAAATTCTAAATTTAACAAAGCATTACATTTAGATTATTGTAAAGTTTTACAAATATGAAACAAGGAAAGGAGATAGACATACACATATACAAATATCTACATATGGACAAATATATACAGATACAAGCATATACTAGTGTACATACACATGTACAGATACATATATGCACATATATACATACATAATTTTTTTTAACTTTTGTTTTTATCGATGTGTCAATTTATCCATTAAATTTCAAAGCCAGGTTTGGAAAATGTCTGCAGAGGCTACAATACGGGATACATGTAAGAACAAATATGTAAGATGGCATGAGCCTGACATAAAGAAGGTTAAAACAAAGTCATATTTCAGTTCTTGAACAAATAAACATAACTAAATATACACGTACGTAAATACACAAGCAAAGAACAGAATATATATGTGACCAAAGCTCCACAAAGCTTCATATACAGAATAAAAACACACATGGATCTACTTACATACAACTTTGGCATAAATACATGCATATAAGCAGAACACTCACACAGAAGCAAATGCACACATATACATGTACAGACAATATATATATATACATGGATATACATGTACATACATGTGTAACCCTATTTCCAGATGGCTGGTATTAATTTTTATTGATTTTAAAAATTGGGGAATACAATTATTTTTGTCGGGAAAAGTAGCCAAAGTGATAAAATCGAAAAATACAAAGAATACAATTGCTTTTGTTGGGAGAAGTATGCAAATTTATCAAAGCTGGTTATCTAAAAGTATAGTCATATTATTGTCATCCGGTTTTGACAACTTGTGACCCTAGGTCAAAATTGGACCTTGAGAATCTTCTTTTTACTGTCTACCAGGACAGCTGGTAGGAACAGACAGATAATAACAGAGAGATGGTAAGACATATAGGGAGGGGGGAAATAGAAATCCTGTACCCACCTTCAACACCCCGATTTTGTGCCTTTTTAATAAAACAAGGGTGGAAAACAAAATTACAAGAGACTAGTGATTGAATGATGCAGTCAAGCTGAAATAGCCTGCCACCAGAAAAGTGATTTGGGCCCAAGACATTGCAAGAGATGATCAGTCCAAATTCGGAAAGCTGCAAACTGAGCAAACCACTCTCCTGTGAAGATAATGGATCATGAATATTAGCATGCTACTGAAATACCAGCCAACTGATATTTTTGTATCACACAGACATTTTACAAGAGTTTCCTTGCACCAATTCAGACTTTTTTTTTGTTATTAAATATTATAAGTAAATCATTTCATTTTAGGGATCAAAATTTTGTAACCAATTTATTAGGTTAGCTTGTATGTAAGTAGATATTTTTTTCTTACAATGATGTGTACTCAATTATTTGAAATCATAAAATTTACTCCAAGTAAGACATACATCTTGTTTTTAAATAATTCTTAAATAAATTCAATCTTGGCAACTCAAAACTTCAATCAAGAATTCAACTAAGAATAGATTCCTATGTATATAGGAACACATATATTAGTTCCAGAAATGTCGATGAAAAGATAAGTCTTTAAAAATCTGGAACATCCAAGAAGGAATCAATCTTTTGAAAATGATTCACTAAAATTTAAGAGTCAGTTAAGCGCCACACGTGATACATGCTTGGATGATCATATCTCGAAAGAATTCATAGACTCTAAAAACAATAACTTTTACAGCAGAAAATGACATTGTTATATATTGGTACAAGTGCAATGACATGGAACTGATTTTGATTCAACATGTTTTCTTTTACTTCTTTTTTAAATTCCTATTATAAAAACGTTGCTACTTTCTGGACAATTTATAACATTTTATGCCAATATTGTTCTTTTTTTACTTTGTCTAAAATAAATTGTTCTTAAATATGATGAAAGTCATTGGCTAAAAAGAGAAAAGCTATGCTAATTAGTTTATCACTGGTTAGTGTGAGAATTATCATTGCTACTAAGCAGTTTGTTTTTTTATTACTAAATACTTACACAAAAAAAACGAAGTTGATTCATGTTCATACACAAAATCTTTGCCATTTATGGTCATCTTTCTTTCACGTTCACACATTTTTTTTAAAACAGGGGAAATTTGCTGCCTTAATGAGCTAATAATAGATTGATCTCTGTCAAGGTTAACAATGGTAGTAACAGTTATTTGCCTATACTTCTGAGATGAGGTACTATTTACATTATTTGGTCTATTCTCCTCATCTTTGTTGTCATTTTTACAATGTTTCAGCCAGTGTATGCTCCTGCCTTCTTCAGGTGTAAGTAATTTCGAACTGAACCCTTTATTACAATCACTAGAATATATCATTCTCATTCATTCTGGTAGTCAGTTATCATAAAGGGTTTGGTTCAAAATTCCTAGCTTCTGAACAAGCCACTTCTGGTAGTCAGACAATTAGAATGATACACCCCAGTGATTGTAAGAAAGGGCTTGGTTCGAAATTCCTAGCCCCTGAAGAAGGCTGGAATGTACAATGGCCAAAACGTTGTAAAAATGACAACAAAGATGAGAACAATAGTCTGAACCGAATAATGTAAATAGAGAGTAACAGCTGTTTGAATGCTTGGGCTGGTAAAATAGTTACAAGAGTGTTTTATAAATATGCTCACTGATCCACTTTCATTAAGACTTGTCAGTAATGATAAGATATCAATCAGAGGGAGAAGTGGATTCATGCCTTTTCCATACAATATTTATCTTGCAAAGTATACAATTTCTTAAATGGACATATTTACAAACTTGACACGAAAAATGATATGGAAATTAAAAACAAATACCTTTTTGTTTTAATGAAAAATGAAATTTGTTTTATTTGTTTTCTTCTGTTAATTTTGATTTTTTCCAAACAGGTTCATGATCGCTGTCATTGTCATCATTTCGTTGTTGCTCTGACTGCGATTGAAAAATGGTTTTTGGTTGAGTTCTAAAAAAAAAAGACATGAATAATTATGATCACACAAAAGCTGTATTAGAGCATAAAATTGCTAGCTTTGTTTAACTTTGTTAAACAAAGCTAGCAATTTTATGCTCTAATTCACACCAACAGCCATTGACTTTAAACAAGATATACAAACAGAAATATGGGGAAAAGGTCAGTCAATTAGTTAAGTGCCATACGTGATACACGCTTGGGCGATCATGTCTCAAAAGAGACATGACTGACTGGGCAGAAGATTATCCCGTAGTAGGTTGCCATTGCTTTCTGCGGTAGACTGGTTGCTGACCAAGGTTATAGAACCCAATCTGTCCTGCTATTAAACCCATAACTGGAAGGAAGAGATGGATTAATACCTTTCCCAAGGGTATTTGCGCATAAGTGAATACAATGGATTCAACTGGAATTCGAACTTGGCTCGAAAGTTTCTCGTTCCGAGCCGATATCCACTGTACCACAACGCACATCCACGGGGAAAAGGTACAGGTAGCTATAAAAAAAATAAAGTAATTGGCAAGAAATTATTAAATATACATTATTAAAAATAAAATCAGCTAAAACTTTAGCTGATTTTCAATTACAAAGTGTCACTAATTCTTTTAACTTGTTAACATGGATAGGACAGTAAAACATGGATTGTTAAAAACATATTTCTAAAACAACTGACAAAAGGTTAAATATTTATTATGCTCAAATATTTATCCAGGGGATTCAGTTTTGTAAAAATCTGTCAAATTTGCATTACCTGAGTGCATATTCCCCGCCAGCTATAAATTCAGAGAATTTGGGATAAATTGTCATGTATTTGCTAAAAGGAATTTTAACACTCTCGCCCCTCAGGTTGAATACTGGTTATCACGGCACCATATATTTAATCCTTTTGTCTCTTGAAAGTTATACTGGTCACAAGACCATATATCTAGCACTTCCACTATACAGACCTATTCCAGTCAATGTGCACCAGACCTAACTCTTCCACTCTGGCCCCTCAACTTTTGGCATCTTCCTCCTAAGGTTGAGGTGTCTATTCAGCTTTAACTGAACTCAAGGGGTTGACCGTAGGTCCCTGAGTATCTGCAGGTCGGTCAACCGGCTCACTGGTTTAAATTTGCTTCCTGCCCATGCTGTGATTATTAGATCCAGAAAGCATACATGTTGTTTGTTCATGGTCGACGGAAGATGTAGACATGGCTGGGGTAGCCGGTGTTAAACATTTAGAATACAGCAAAAAGAAAAAAAATAATGTCCATAGAAAGCCGAACAAACAATTGTTTGATGGTTGCACTGTTAATGTCTTTTATATACAAAAAAAAAAAAATATAGAAAAAGAAAAAGGTTACACAAAGTAAAAGATTTTAGCATAACTCACACACTGGAGTCTAGACAGTGAGAGAGAGTGTATATGGTTAACTTGTTAAATCCTCTCAGAAGATATATATAACTCTTTTTAACAATGTTCTCGTGACTTTCTGACACAGTTAATTCTCCTCAAATAAAACGCGGGGACCACATGTCTTGCAAAGGTGCTGGTACAAATGATGGCTGATGCAATTCTGATATTGCCGCTATGATCATACTTCTCATAGTTCTTGGGCAACTATCAAATTTCAACAATCTGCAACAAATTAGGGGTGGCGCTTAAACTTTTCAAATCATAAATCTCCTTGTCAAGAACTCAATCCAACCACTTCACAAAACATCAGTTCCACATAATCATCTCATAATCTTCTTCCTCTTCTTTGTCCTTCTTTCGTCACTGCCAGTAACAACAAATACAATCTGCAACAAACCTCTGTCTGAAAGCAGGGAGGTGACCCGTACACTCACACAGTTCTGGTCTCTCTTGTCAGCATTCCCCCCTCATCAGTGAGATCCTATGACACACAACCATATGCTTCTATGGTCATGAACCAACTCTCACATTCATCAGCATTACGACATGCTTATATAGGAAACCGGTGGGTTATAAGCCAGGTCATTCATGCGCTTAACACAAGTGATCATGAGTGTTTGTTGCTACAGCCAAAAATCTTGTATATCCAGTAGTATTTCCCTCAATTGTTCTGGAGTTATTATACTTGGAGACAGGTATCTCACTGACAGCATGTCTAATTGTGCCCTCACATGCTCTAACAACACCGTTATAGAGTGACTTGTCTGATGTACCTTACTCGGTATAGCTAATAATTGAAAATACCTTTGCAAGAATCCCTCTAATTTCTGTAATTCAGTTGTTACCGATGTGACTACATTTATCACTTCTTTTCTAAAAACCTGTAGGTGAGCAAACAGCCAATTGATACTTCCTCTATTCTTAGCCAATTCCAGCCTAGTAACATTGAGTATAGATACGCTCCCTCTGACTGAGCCATTGCTTGTTGTCTCTGTTCTATCACTTTTAATTTCCTCTTAATTACTCTCACTTCACCCTCAGAGACTGTACCAAACAACACACTTAACGCCTTTCCCATTATATACTGCCCTCTTTTGTCTGGTCTGTAACAACTTTATTCCTTTCAAACAGAAACTCATATCCTTCTATTGTCTCTCAAGTATTAAGGAATCCTGCATTAAGAGGTCTAATATAATCCTTATATTATTCCAGGGTCTGCAAATATTCTCCGGCGACTTGTGTCCTGGCTGTATCTAGTTTGTCCACTTCGACCTTCAACTGACCCAGTAACTTCTCATATGGCTGCAGGTCTATCACCAAAGTTATCGACCATTTTGATCTAGTTATAATCACTTCACTAATCTTCTTAAATACGGTATTCTCACTGTGTTCCCAGGTATTAGCTAACACAATTAGCATCGTTAGTACCACGAGCCTCCTCTCATCCATGTCTACAAGAAGATGGAGAGAATAGTTTGTCTTACTCAATCATTCTCTGATTGCTTTTATCAAGTGGTTATATCTTAGAGCAATGCACCAAGCACCGTCCCAGACTATCACCAGCGCAGCGAATGCATAGAGGCCCTTTTACACCAACGCGGATGATAAATGCACTGTTAGCACCAGACCGTCACTCATTCAACACAACCACTGTACTGGTTTTACTTAATCTTTGGGTTCAGGCTGTACCCACCCACTTAATCACAATTTAAGTGGTAATTCTTCATTAACACTAGGTGCTTTTTCAGCCTGCCATTTGCTCTGCAATTGAGCTAACGGAATTTCATCCTCTTCTTCCTATACACTCAGTTCTTCTTCTTCCCTAAGATTAGGCCCAATCTCTTCATTCTCAGAATATCCCACTGGGGTTCGATTTACCTCCCTCAGCCTTCAAAGGGTAGTTGGGCTAATTTCAATCTCCTCACTCCCTTGACTTTCACTCTCAGTCTCTAACCCTTCTGGTTCTACCAACATAATTTTCCTCAGCCTTTTCTGTTGATTTTTCGTTTCGGCTCCTTTCCATTCTCCTATTTCAGCTAGTTTTATATCATTTGCGTGCACTCTTTACTTTCCCAGTCAAGTGATCCCATATCACAAAGGAAACCAGACTCGTCTGCTTCACTATCCTATAGTATGGACTCCATCTCTGGTCCAATTTACTCAGGTGTATTTTATAATACACTGCATCACCTATTTGGAAGGAAACTTCTTCTCTATTTTTATTTATCCCATCATTTAACCTTTGCTGGGCTCTTTGAATCCTTCTCCTCACCTGCATAAAAATGTTCTGCTGTTGCTCTAAAACTACTTAGTGATGATCCTCTCTCAAATACTTCCTCCTAGGTCATAACAGATTGTCTATAGGTAAGACCACATCCCTGCCATATATCAAGTAATAAGAGGAAAATTTTGTCGTCTCATTCATTGAGAATCTTACAGCTGCTAATACTTGGGTTACGAATAAATCCCAATTTTCTCCATTATCCTCTGCTAGTTTAGCTAACACATCAGCGAGGGTCTTATGAAATCTTTCTACCTTAGGGTAACTTTGGGGGTGATATGGATAGGTGGTTATGTGCTGTATGTTTAATTCTTCCAACATCTTTCATAATCTGATTCACATTTTCCAACCCATTATCAGTAACCAACTGTTCAGGGACCCCATACTTAGGGAATATTTTGTTCAGTATTATATCTGACACAGTTCGTGCCTTCTTACCCGGTATGGCAAATGACAATTCATCAGCCAGTCCACAAAACTCACAATGTAAAGATTACTTCTATGTGTTTCTCCATAGGGCCCGGAAATATCCATGCTTACTTTCTGAAATGGATAATTCGGAACATCCGTGTCTAATACTGGGGCAACCCTACTCCTTCGACTCTGTATTTAGCATGTTACACATGTTTTTACATGGCTCAAAACATCATTGAACAACTTAGGCCAATAGTAATTTCTTATTAATCCTACATCTTATCAATTCCCATGCGTCCTAACCTCTTATGACACTGGTCGAGAATTTCAGCTCTCAACTCCTCAGGTATCACCATTTTTAAACTTACTTCCTCATCTTTTACTGACAGGTAATATAACACTCCATCATGCACCATATATTTGGAGGTACACCCTGCCTCTACCCTGGATCTGATAGTTGCTATCTCGCTATCCTCTTAGTTTTGCCTAAACAACCTCCATTTCACTCATTTCCTACTCTTCCCAACTAATTCTCTACTTCAATGCCTGTGAATTGACAGGGCTCTACATTGCAAGTGAAACAGTCACATTTGCGAGTAATTTTTTTTTTCTAGTGACGATTAGAATTAATAAAATGCTTATCTTTTTGCGACTGTGTTTTTATCACCGACAATCTTTCAAAGCTCATTATTGAGTGAAAAATGTCTGTTCAACCTTTTTCTTTTTAATAAAACGAGAAAAGTCAAATTATTTAAACAATAAAAGGTTTAATAGAACAATATACAAGATATTAATTGCCATTTTGATGACAACAGCACACATTTTATTCACAGTTTCATGTTTCATTTGTCTTTCTGAGCATGCACAAAGATTTAAAGAAACATGGCAACAATACTAAAGCTGATATTGGATTTCTTCACAAAGTCGAACAAAGTAGAAATGCTGAATGAAACTGAGACTCAAAAGAATGCCCCGAATAATAAACAAAGTAATGATGACACACAAAATGAAAGTAAGCCGTCCATTGTATGAGAATTCTGACAAGTTTGGTTGTCAACTTTTACCTGGGATCATTATGATAGAGAAAAAATGCGATGTATTGTGATTTTTGTCGTAGGGCTGGTTCTACTTGGGCTAGAAAAAACTGATTTTGTAGATGGTAATACTAAATTTAAATGTGAAAACATCCTTGCCCATAGTAAAAGTCTTAGACACAGCAAGTGCTGTGACTTTATCATTAATAAAACAAGCAAACACTCAATTGAAAAGTCTCATATTGCCAAGAAATTTCTCGATGCAGAAATCAAATCAAACAAAAAGGTTTTGAAAGTTAAATTTAACACAGTTTATTGTATAGGGAAGGAATAAATGGCCTTTACAAAACTCAAGCCTCTACTCTTACTTCAATACAAAAATTGGCTACCTGTGACACCTGCATACAGTAATGATGTTAGGTGTGGTGAAATGATGTCTACTATTGCAAGCACGATCAGAGATGAGACATTGGAATCTATCAGTGACTCATTATGTGTCAGTTATGATTGATGGTGTCACTGACAGCTCTATGTCAGAAAATGAAGCAGTTTATGTGAGAACAGTGTTGAATGGCAAAGCAGAAAATAAACTTGTTGAAGTTATTGCCATTGAACATGGCTATGCTAAAGGCATTATCTCTGCTACTAAATCTGCTTTCAAAAGTGGGGATCAGTGATGATGAAATGTCATCGAGAATTGTTGGGTTTTGTGCAGATGGGGCAAATGTGAATACAGGACAGAGGAATGGTGTTGTGTCACTGTTAAGGCAGGAAGTTCCCCATCTCATAGACTTTCACTGTATGGCACTGTTATATTTTCGTTAAAGTAAAAATTTCTATTGCATGTGATTTTGCACACGTTCCTTTTCCTTTTAAAAGGCTGAGTTCTTTTCTTTCTTCTGCATTTTGTTTACCTGCTCTTGCGTTTACTACTACCTGCTCTTGCGTTTACTGCATGCTCTTGTGTTTTACTACTTACTTTTGCATTTACTACTTGCCTTTGCCTTTGCTATTGGCTGTGAAATTAGTTTGGTAAAGCCTAGTAAAGAGGTTTTGTTCTGTCTTCAGTTTTACGCTAAAACACCACCACAATTTACCGAACAAATTTTCTATTTTCCTCATGGAGAAAATAATTCGCCTGGACAAATTTGATGTTTCCTCGGCAGACCCACAGGCCAGCAAGCTTTGGAGATTATGGTATCGTAACTTTAATTACTACCTCTCAACTATTGCTTCGTTAAACCCTGATAAACTCGAAGTTCTCTATTTAAACATCGGCCCCACTGTTGCTGACGTTATCGAGGGTTGTTCTGGCTTTGAACATGCTGTTGACTTACTGAAAAGTGTCTACGACAAGTCTCCAAGTGTTATTCATGCTAGACATCTGCTTTCTACGCGTTTGCAACAAGAAAGCGAGTCTGTTGACCAATACCTTCAGGCCTTGAATCGACTTGCCACTGACTGTTGCTTTAAAGACGTAACGGCCACCACTTACAGGGATGAATCTGTCCGTGATGCATTTATTCGTGGTCTTCGGTCCTCATTGATACATGCTAGGCTCCTTGAAACTGACACTAACTCTCGCAGAAGCTACTCAATGTGCTAGGGCTTTAGAACAAGCTCACTTTCGCGCAGAATCGTATGCCACCCAGATTGGAGCAGCCGCCGTTACTTCTATTACTGGAACTAAAAATGTGTTGACCGATTCTGCCGAGGAGGCCACTGGTATTTCTAAAAATTCTGCTCTAACTGATTCTCCAATGAAGTGTGACTCTGTACTGTTCTCTGCTACCCTTCCTGTTCGTGGCAAGTGTTACAACTGTGGAGGGAGACGTCACTTTAAGGACGACCGCTGCCTCTGCCCTGCCCGCGATAAGGTATGTCGAAGCTGTGGTAAACTCGGGCATTTTTCTAAAGTTTGCCGTTCTACTCTACGGACACATTCACATTCTTCTTCTGCTATCATAGGGGCCCGTGCTAAAGGTGGTGATAGTTGCCCTCCTATCACCGAAACTGTGGAGTTAAAAGGGAAAAAGTTAACTGCCCTTATAGACACCGGCAGTTCTGATAATTTTATCAGTGCCCGTATTGTCAAAACAATGAGACTGCCCACTTTAAAACGGAACTCCGTAATTTCTATGGCATCATCCGCCGTTTCCCTTAAACTGTCTGAATATTGCACCGAGAACATTTTCTTCAATGGTTGCGAATATAAAGAGATTGACCTTACTGTGCTTCCTGACTCCTGTATGGACATTATACTCGGAGTGCCGTTTTTGAAACTACACCGGGGTATTACTATTTCTTTTTGTGGATCTCAGGAAGTTTTAAAAATCTGCACGCTAACCAGGATCAGTTGTGCCCCTGTAAAATTGTTCCGAAACCTGACCCCTGATTGCAGATCCATTGCTACTAAATCCCGAAAATACCGTGCGGAGGATGCCCGATTTATTGAAAAAGAAATTCTTCAACTGCTTGAAGATGATGTCATTGAAACCAGCTATTCACCGTGGCGTGCTTAAATTGTTGTGACTTCGTCGCCTAATAGAAAAAATGATTGGTGGTTGATTAAACCATTAACCGTTTCACACTACTTGATGCGTACCCTTTGCCTCGGATTGAGGATCTCGTAAACCGAATTACCCAGTATCATATTTTTAGTACGATTGATTTGTCTAAAGCTTACTACCAGATCAAAATTTGTCCCGAAGATCAGCCTTACACGGCTTTTCAAGCTGGAAATCGTTTGTATCAATTCAAACGAATACCCATGGGTGTCACTAATGGGGTTTCTGCCTTTCAACGATTTATGAATTCCTTTATTTCTGAAAATAAGTTATCCGGAACTTTTTCTTACATTGATGACATTACTATTTGTGGTAAAACTCAAGAGGAGCATGACGCTATCTTGGAACGTTTCTTAAAGGCTGCCTCAACATACAACCTCGAAATAAACCGAGAAAAATCAAAGTTTTCGCTTCGTTCTATCAATTTGCTTGGATACCAAATCTGTGACAGAACTATTCAACCTGACCCTGAGCGTTTGAAACCTCTTTTGCAAATGCCTCCTCCTTCGGATTCAAATTCGTTAAAGAGGTGCCTTGGTATGTTTTCTTACTACGCGAAATGGATACCTAAGTATTCCCACAAAATTCGTCCCCTGGTTGAAAATAAACAATTTCCCATGCCTCCTATAGTTGTGAATTCTTTCGAAAAACTTAAGACGTTGCTGAATCATCTGTAAAGGTTATCGACGACAAACTACCATTTACTATTGAAACCAATGCCTCAGAGAAAGCTATAGGAAGCACTCTCTTACAGGCTGATAGGACTGTAGCATTCTTTTCCCGATCATTAAACCCATCTGAAATACGACTACACATCCTTGTTGGGAAGCACTTTACTATCATAACAGACCAGCAAGCCGTATCTTTTATGTATAAGCCAGCTAACCGAGGAAAAATTAAAAATGATAAAATCATTCGGTGGAAAATGGAGCTTCTCCCGTTCTCGTACGATATAAAACACCGTCCCGGAAGTGAAAACACCGTTGCCGATGCTTTGTTGAGAGTGTGTGGTGCTGCTGCTTCCTCCTTGGAGGAGCTAAGGACCATACACAGTTCATTAATACACCCTGGTGTTCAACGTTTTTGGCACTTTATATGATCACAAAATATGCCATACTCAATTGATGAAGTTCGGCGCGTGACATCCGAGTGTACAACTTGTGCAAAAATAAAACCTCAATTTTCCAGCCCTACTAATAATACACTAATCTGCTCTACTGCTCCCTTTCAGCGCCTCTCCATAGACTTCAAAGGGCCTGTCCCGGCATCATCAAAAGGATGTCGTTACCTATTTACTATCGTCGATGAGTACAGTCAATTTCCCTTTGCATTCCCATGCCGTGATTGTTCTTCGCAAACCGCAATCAAGTGCCTGACGAATATTTTTTCTATTTTTGGACTCCCCACTTTCATCCATCTGATAGAGGAACGTCGTTCGTGTCCGAGGAGTTCAGAAAATTCCTGACGAGACTTGGGGTTGGGTGCAGTAACACCACTGCATACAACCCAAGAGGCAACGGTCAGTGCGAGCGTTACAACCGCGTTATTTGGCACTCAATATTATTGGCCTTAGAATCTAAACGGTTACCCCTTAGTGCTTGGCAGGACGTTCTGCTCGATGTTTTAAATTCTATTCGTTCTCTACTATGCACTAGTACAAATGTGACTCCCCACGAACGCTTGTTCAAATTTGAAAGGCGCTCTTCTACCGGTACTGCCTTACCTGTTTGACTCTGCGAACCTGGAAGGGTACTGCTGAAACGGTTTGGCAACGGGAGCAAGTATGACCCGATCGTAAAGGTGGTGGAACTCCTCGAGGCCAACCCTACTCATGCAAGAATACGGCATGATGATGGCCGGGAGGATTCAGTGGCACTAAGACATTTGGCTCGCTTTCCATGCTCTGATGAACATCAGGGTCCTGCTGAGAATACTCGACCCGACCTTGCAAATGCAGACCCGGCCCATTTGATTGAAACAAGTCCAGTTGACACTACACTTAATGCGGAGGAAATAGAGAATCAGCCTTCCCAAAGACCTGCCAGTCCTTCGAATAGTGAACTGCCCCCACGGCGGTCTAGCAGGATTCGTAGACCAGTCCAGCGACTGGACTTATAAATAAATAAATAAAAATAATATATATACCTTGCAATCTCTCTTACTAGTGGGGGGAGATTGTTATATTTTCGTTAAAGTAAAAATTTCTATTGCACGTGATTTTGCACACGTTCCTTTTCCTTTTAAAAGGCTGAGTTCTTTTCTTTCTTCTGCATTTTGTTTACCTGCTCTTGCGTTTACTGCATGCTCTTGTGTTTTACTACTCACTGTTGTGTTTACTACTTGCCTTTGCCTTTGCTATTGGCTGTGAAATTAGTTCGGTAAAGCCTAGTAAAGAGGTTTTGTTCTGTCTTCAGTTTTACGCTAAAACACCACCACAGGCACATAGGCTTGAATTAGCCCTATTGAAACTACAAAAACAAACTTCTATTATGCAGTCTGTCAATGACTGTCTACATTTGATATGGAAGACTTACCACTTCAGTTCAAAGAGCAAGAGAGAACTCAAGATCATTGGAGAAGAACTTGAAGCAAGAATCTACTCACCAGCACCAGTGAAGGGTACCAGATAGATTCCCCATGTAAACAGGGCAATGAGAGTCTTTCTCCAAGGAAAGAAAGATGGTCATTTGGCTGAGGATCATTGTCAATACGCAGCAATTTATACTCATATGTAAAATCTTGCAGCAACATCATCAAATGCAGACATTGCTGGTAGAGCTAAGAAAATAAACAAGCAATTGAAGGATTTTGTATTCACTGCATTTTGCCATTTTGTATCCGATCTATTTGGCAAGCTAGCTTTGCTCAGTCTAAAACTACAGACAAACAATCTGATTCTTCTTGTCGCAGTTGTATCAATTAAGGATTGTATGGAAACTGTTTCAAGTATGAAGGAGGAATACATTCCTGGGAGAATGCATGAAAAATTTATCCTGTGTATTGAAGAACAACAGTCTGAAAATTTGCAGGGTAATCCCAAATTTCAAGGAGTTGAAATGACCAGGAATCCTGTTTATGAGGCCAAAGAAAAACTAAAGAAGCCTGTTGAGTCTACAGTTGACATTACAATCAAAGAACTAGAGTCAAGGTTTCAAAATCTGTTGGGAACAAATACAAGTGTAAATGCTCAAGGTGTGGTGAAAAGTTTCATTAAGATGTTCAATCATGACACATGGCCAGAATGCAAAAGGTAACTTGTCCATTTAGGAAATCATGAAATAGACATTATTTGTGACTGGTTTTGTAGCTGCAGGATGCAATATGGAAGTTGTTCAGATGGAATGGAGACACATGAAATTCTTTGTTGCAAATACTTTCAGGGACAAGTCTTATTCTGATCTGTGACAAATCCTACTGACCAAGGACCTATACAAGACTGACTTCTGCAATGTACTTCATCTTGTGAGAATAATGCTCACTCTTTCAATCAGTTCCGCAGAGTGTGAGAGAGCCTTTTCTGAACAGAAGAGAATAAAGAGCAACATACGGAGCAGCTTATTTGTACAGAGATTGTCAGACTTAATCTTGCTTTCTTCTGAAGGTCCAGATCTGGCTGAATTCAACCCAGAGAGGTCCATTGACAAGTGGATGGCAAACAGCAGGAGAAGGATTGCTGGGGAGGCCAGGACAGTGTAACTGGCCAGCTAACATTTTGTCTGTTGATCGAAAGTGTAAGGACAAAGCAGTACTGTTTGAAAACAAAAAGATTTAGTCACAAGCTATTGATTTGACAATTCAAGTTGAGCAAGTGTTAAAGTGGGACTGGAAATTGGAATAAAAAGGTAAATGCAATTCAATATTTGGCAAATAGAGTTATAAATTTTAAAAGATAACATTTCAGTTTGAAACAGAAAGAAATAATTTCAATATCAGTAACACAAAGACACAGTATGTGCTTGCCAGACCATCTGGACATTTCCCTTTCCAGTCCCACTTTAAGATCTTAGATCAGCATTAATATAGTTAATATTTCTGAGTGACATTTACTAACCTGATAGGGAAATTGAAAATAAGGTAAAAACCTGTTGTTAAGAGTGTTACAATAATTGCAAATCATGACTGAAGATTTCTAAAAGACACCTTTGCCAGGTAACAGTTGAAGTGAATGTAATGTTTTTATGAGGTTGCTGTTTCAAGTTTAATAATATTGAAACTGATGCGATCTGCAAACTTGCATTTGTCAGTTGACTGAATTATCATGAGTGATATTTGCCAGGTAACTGAAAACAGTTCTACAGTTTCTAGACTCAATATAATGTATTTATGATCTTTTGTTTGAGGTGGTTGTTATGATCTTTTTGTTTGAGGTTGAAACTAATGAGATCTTGAAGACTTCAAATTTACATTTAAATTTTGTCAGTAAGTTTACTGAATATTTCTAAATGACACCTTTCAAAGTTTGTCAGGCAACAATTGAAGTGAATGTAATGTCTTTATGAGGTTGTTGTTTCAAGTATAGTAACTAATATTGAAACTGATGAGATCTTCAAACATGTATTTGTCAGCTGACTGAATTATACTAACAGTACTGCTGAATGTAATTGTTCTTGAAATTTCTAAATTTCCTCCCATAAATTTCATCTGTATTGTCTTAGAGAATTAGAAAATAAAAGAAAACTTCACCTGGAATTGTTTTATTCATAACATTAGAGTGAAATAACATGACATGGATTTGGCTAGTAACTTTTCTATTTGGCTAGTAAACGAAAATATTTAGTTGTCAAAGGTCAACTAAAGGTAAATTTGTCCGTAGAGCCCTGATTGATCACATTTATTTGGAATGCTTTATCATCCACATCCGGCTCCAATGTGACAGATTCTGTCTCTAATTGCCTAGGAATCCTCAATAAAAAGTCAGCACAAGTATTATCCTTCCCTGCCAAGTATTCTACTTTGCAGTTATACCTGCTTAACTTCAATGCCCAATGTTGTATCTTCTTATTTGTCCACTCCACCTCTAACAAATATTTGAGGGGTTTGTGGTCTGTTTTAATGGTAAACACGGCCCCACTCAAATAATAATCTAGTTTCTCCACAGCATACAGAATGGTGAACACCACTTTTTCTATTACTGGCCACCTTTGCCAAGTCTCATAGAGCTGCCAAGACAGAAAATAGATTGGCACTTCCTCAGGCACACCGGTACTATCCTTATCAGGACATGGTTGTGTAAGAACCGTCCCAATACACTTATCGCTAGCATCAGTGTACAGCACCATGGGTTTACCCAGGTCTGGGTAAGCCAACAGGGGTCAGCTGGTCCTTTAGAGCCTTGAATGCATGCTGACAATCCTTGATCCACTTAAACCTAGCATGCTTCTTAGTTAGAGCTATTAGAGTGCCTGCTAGCTAACTAAATGCTGGTATGAACCTCTGATAATATCCAATGGCTCCAATAAATCCCCCTTATGGTCTTCGGTGTGAACATGGCTCTTATAACCTCTACTTTGTCTCCGTTTTTATTCCTTCTTTCTTTATGATAAACCCTAAGTATTTTTTCTCTTCTTTCATAAACTGACAATTTGATAATTTTAATTTTAATCTATGGTTTCTTAACCTATCGAACATCTTCTGCAGATGTTCAAAATGCTCCTAGCAATTTTGAAAACACCATGATGTCATTTAGATAGACCATGGCAAATGCCTCTGTGCCATTCAATATGATGGACATCAACTGACTAGATACACCCAGGGCATTTGCTAACCCAAACGGCATAACTCTAAAATTAAAGAAAAAAATTAATGTGGCAGGTAAAAGCGGTCTTATCCTGATCCTTTTTGCAAAGTGTTACCTGCCAATATACTGACCTGAAATCTAAGGTGGAAAAACATTTAGACTTTCCTAAAAGCACTAAAATATCATCAAACAAGGGGAGGGGCCCTGCCAGCGGTTTCATAATGGTATTTAATTGACGAAAATCCACACAAAATCTATGCCTCCTTCCTTCTTCTCAACAATCACTACTAGAAAACTCAAGGGAGATTTGGATCTTTTTATTATCCCTGATTCCATCATTTCATTCACTGCATCCTCTACTAATTTTCTTTTATGGAGTCTTAACTTAATAGGAGGGTGACTACCCATGTCTGTCTTCATTTCAACTGTCTGTTTTTTCCAGTTCATTATCAGTAATGGCTATTACCTCCCGATTACCATTCAGCAACCCCCTCAATTTCATCCTATAACGCTCTGTTATATTCTCATCCCTTATTTTATTGCTACCTGTTTTATTCCTAGGCCTATTCTTATTCCATATTCTCACCTGTTCGACTTCTCTCACTGGGCACACCTGTGCCAGCTCCTCTCCCTGCTTTATTTTAATAGTTTTATTGGCAGCATTGGTTAACAGTAAGGGAATGGTCCCCAATCCCTTCACCAATGAATCACACATGGTTATTTCTTCTTCACTATTATCATACCTATCAGTAGGGACCACTTGGCACAGGTCACTGTTCAGCACTCTTTCTGTTATAGTCTTGCCCTTCCTAGATGCAGTAGTCTTATCCCTTATTTTATTGCTACCTGTTTTATTCCTAGGCCTATTCTTATTCCATATTCTCACCTGTTCGACTTCTCTCACTGGGCACACCTGTGCCAGCTCCTCTCCCTGCTTTATTTTAATAGTTTTATTGGCAGCATTGGTTAACAGTAAGGGAATGGTCCCCAATCCCTTCACCAATGAATCACACATGGTTATTTCTTCTTCACTATTATCATACCTATCAGTAGGGACCACTTGGCACAGGTCACTGTTCAGCACTCTTTCTGTTATAGTCTTGCCCTTCCTAGATGCAGTAGTCTTAAAGGGAAGCTTTATATGTGTCTAGGCCACCACTGGCAATTGTTCATAATTTTCCTCTCCCAACAGTATCCCTACTCCGCCCTCCAATGTTAGGGTGGCAGAGCCAAAACGGATCTGTGCCTTATTCTACCTAACTCCCCAAAATTAGCTCACCACAAAAATAAGGTGCCACATAAACCTTATGTTTACCTCTGGTTCTTGCCAACTGGAAAGGTATCGACGTCATACCCTCTATCCTCATCTTGCTACTATCAGCCTGACTTATTAGTAGATCCACAGGACTAAGCTTCGTCTTCAGCCACAGCTGTTTAAAAACCTTGGAGCTAACCAGTGACACTGAAGCTCCAGTATCAACAAGGCCCTTCACCTTCTTGTCTCCCAGCAAAACACTACGGGTGAAGTCTGGCCCTTTCTTTCAGCAAACTGTACCTTTCTCCTTCCCATATGTTCTCTCCCTTTCTCCCGCTTTCTCGACAACTGAGACATGGGAACCGGCAACAGGAGTTCACCTTTTTGTAGGGGCACCAACTTCTATTTAGGGGCCCTGAAGAGGACCACTGTCCCAAGTCACTAACTCCAGAAAAGCTAACGCTGCTAGCCCCACGATTCTTTCCCTCAATTCTTCATTAGTTTCTCCTTGTTGCTACATAATTTTCTGACTGCCTCAATGGTCAATATGCTCACTTGCCTATTGCCGCATCAGAGCGGATTTAAGCTCTGTCCACATCAGGGCCAGCTTTTCTTTGTACCACCCTCCTATGCACTTGGACACCTGCCCCACTGTGGCACCATAAGCTAGGAGCACCATTTCTTGGTTCAATAAGCCATAAATCACTCAACTCAGATTTCACCATTCGTAAACAAGATACATCTCGATGTTCAATCTACTCCTAGATCCTTTTTATCAACAATTATTATTTCGTTTTCTGATGACCTAAATATAACAGCCTAACTTTTGTTTAGATCAAATTTTGCTACCGGTAAACAATTATGCTGGTTTATTTCAATGTTCAATTTAATATTACCACACTGGAAGTAGAAATTTTGTTTAGAAACATTCTTAATAAAAAAAATAAAAAAAAAGAAATAAATAACATGACATTACAGCCGTTTCAGCCTTCTTCAGTTGCTAGGAATTTTAAACCTTTTCAATGTGTGTATGTGTTTGACTCTCTCTCTGTGTCACAGAATGTCAGCTTCACCTGTCTGCTTTTATTTCTAAATGAGGGAAAGTTTTGTTTCATTTCAAATCATATCAATGCAGACAACATAAAAGTTTTATCAATAGTGAAATATTTCTAATTTAACAAGTAAAAAAGAAAATATCTTTACTAACCAAACAAGACAATCAGAATTATGCACTTTTGAGAAGACAAATATAAATATGTTACCAACAATTTTCTGCATAAATTGTCATTCTTATTAACTAAAATCCTGATTTTGCTTAATCAATGTGTTTTAAATAATATTTTATTTGCACATACATAATTTGTAATTAATTTAATTTTCCTTGTCATGTAGTTTTTACATTGAATATATTTTGCACTGAAAAAAGAAATTGACAAAAAGGTTGGTTTAGAAAGAAAAAAACAATTATATGTTTATTTCTGATCTTGTTTTCTTATTTTTGTAATGACCTCTGACATCCTTGATGCTATTTCATCTCAGATACCAAGCACAAAAATAAAAGATCCTTTGTTTATAGAACAAATAGAATATTTGTCTCTTTTCAAACAATTGACATTCAGTCTAAAATATATTTGCCTCTGTTTCTACAATATTGTTCACTGCCAGGTATCAATATACAGGATTTATTTATCTGTTACAAAACATGATATATCAACACACACACACACGATAAAAATAAAACTTTTCAAATTAGACAAGAAAAGATATAACCAAAATTCATATACTTCCAATCAACCTTAATGTCATGAATGAGAATTATTAAATAAATCTCAGTTTTTGCTCAAATGTTTACATCAAGAAATGACAAGATCAATTCTGGCAGTATATACATTGGGTGAAGGTGAGGCAATGTTATTATATTTTAGCACAGACTACATTTGATCCCAGTATACATTGGCTTTTCTTATCACAGCCTTACATCAACACTCTCCTTCTAAACTTTAATCATTTTTTACAACTAATAAACTATTTCTATATAGTAATTACCATTAGACTTATCCAGCTCTTTCCAAATCCACTGCATTGTTCTCAGATTGAGACCCAAACACTCTAAAATGTTTATATTGGAGCTTCCAATACAAATGCTAAGCACTAAAGCATGGCATTTCCAAATTTTTAGTGAAGTGAATTGCATTATTGTGCTCTTTTTCACACAGATAGTGCCCAACTGACAAAGGACACATGGCCCAGTGAATGAAATTGTTGGTTGGATCCAGTGATTTGACCCAAAGTGTTACGAGTTCTCTACAGTATCATCATATAAATATGAAAAAATTGGGAAACAACAGCAACAAAAAAGAACCATGAAGAGTGAAGACATCACAATAATGCTTTTATGAAACTTTAAGTCAGCATGACTGAAATAATTCTACTAAGTGACAAATTTCTCCACATTAATTCTATTAATGCTCTATCTCACTATCAATCACTTATGACAAAAAATCTGCTTGCCTAAAATGCCTTTCTACCAGTAAACTACAGAAAAAAAAAAAAACACCAATTTTGGTAGTAAGTATCATTACAAATTAACACTATATATATATATATATACAATTTTATTGAATATAACAGACAGATTATCAGTTAAGCCTTTTGACTTGTTTCTCCTGGTGTTGATTGTTGAATGTCATTTAATATAATGTGGAAACTTTTGTGTAACACTGTAAATGTTCTTTATGCACACACGTTAAAATAAGTATCAAAAGACCCTGGATTCGAACCCAGGGATAGATATTTGGAGACTTCTTTTTTTCTTTTCTTAGGAAGGGCTGAGAGAGGGAAATAAGAAGAGGGAAATAAACACTGAGGTGGCCAAAAGAAAGAAAAAGGCAAAACACAGGGCATTTATGAGATAACATTGGTGATATGATAACAATTTTACAAAAAAAAAAAAAAAAAAAAAAAAAAAAAAAATCAGATGGCTTGGCAAAAGGGAGAGAATTCTGTTTCTTTTTCTTTGTTGTTTATTGCTCTCACAGAAAAATAAAATAATGAAGTGATGAAGATTTGAAATTATCGGTCATATTTGGAAGGAGACCACCCATATGGAAATGGAATTGTAATAGATGCTGACAGGTGAATGTATAAAGTCAACAGAATTATGTCTCCCAGGATGGTGAAAAACTGTGAGCAGGTGATCTAAGCCAGATACACAAAGTTGACATTAAATTTTAATGGAAAGACATTCCGATCATTTACCACCACATGCCATATTGAAACAGTTTCAACAAAAACACAACAGATTTGAAAATCAAGTCAGAGAAGGATAGATTGAGAGAAAAGCAAAAATCAGACAGAATGGGTGAAATGAAGATGCGGAAAAAATTCTTTCTCTCTCCCACCTTGCTAGTAAAATGTACACTGCTTCTAGCAACAACAGACATAGTTGGATTGTATTTTCTTTTAATTCTTCATATCTCTCTCTCTGTTAATGTACAAAGAATTACAATATAATCATTAGTCCACATAGACTGGCCTTTGCTACTGCCTTGTTATTTTTTGTTCATGCCTGTTTCCCTTATTTCTGCATGTGCACCCAACCATCCCTTGTTTTCAGTAGTTGAGGAAAGCAGCACAAAGACAACCACCCTTTTTTTGCAGGTCCATAGCTTTCTCTGAGATCAGAAATCACAACGTGGCAGAGGAGGTGAAAGATTTTCAACTGATCATTTGACATCTTCGATCACCTGGAGTGGAACGGAAGCAAAAGGCTGCAGACTCAGATGCAACTAACTTACGGCCAGTTAGCACATGCAACATAATTTGAGGCCAGGAGGAGTTTGGTGTCATAATGAAACTGGTTGCAATTATATACTATGTTCAGAGTACTTTCAGCAATCATTAACCATTATTAAGGAAAGACAGTAGAAGCCAAGAGCTTGCCAGTAGAACTATTATATTAATAATGATCTGGTCTTGAGAGGTGGTTTGAAATTAATGTGAATTTATATGTTATGATGTGGTGGTGGGTAGATTTTAGTGTTACATGCCTAAAATGAACTTACAGTTCAAAATCTCTGCAGTAGGTCAATGAACATTTACTTGCTAGCACAGACTATGGGAGTCAAGGTTCCAAATACCATTTTCTGTGCATGAAGATGTCTAAAATTAAAAGCAGTAAAAAAACTCAAAATCAAAAATAAAACTTAAACCATTCATCTTAACATTTTATGTTGACATAAAGACATTTTGAAAATAATTTTTCCTATATCAATATTTTAAAATCTTTGAAAGCAGGGATCAAAGTTTTTGAAAAGTCAGGAAAGAGAGGGTTGCTTTGATTGTGGTGACTTGGGAGGGAATTATTCAAAGTTGACACAGCCCCGAGTTGGGAAAATGATACAAGAATAATTGATGTGTAGAAAACAAAACTTAACAAAAATATGTAACTTTAATTTAAAAATTTTGTTAAACTCTAATTCTGCAACATTTGAAACTGATTAAAGAAACATCTACTGACAGAAAGAATGATATCAGACTATCTAAAAAACTTTACAATTCAAACTTGCTTTCACATTTTAACTGAAAAGCCATAAAATAGAGAAACTCAAAATGCACTTGCAAAAATGAATACTTTATTACTAGCTTATATTTTATTCTCAGTTGATCAAGTACCTTGATATGGTAGAGTAGCTTGCATGCTCTAATGATTCAGAGAACTATGCCAGATGTTTCCATCTTCTGACAGGTGCAACTTAGCCAGGCAAATACACTAGTCACTGAGAGGAGGAAACATATTTGGTAAAAAAAAAAAGAAAGAAAGAAAGAAACATACCTGGAGCCAGTAGTAGATAGGCAATTATCAACAGACCAATATATTGGCTTGATATGCAGAGATTAATGGTGGAAGATAAATGACACAGTCAACTACAATGGCATGGATCAACGGATTCTAGTCCGCTGTTACAAATGCAGATCAACACACACACACACACACACACACACACACACTAAGCTTAGACCCCACTAGGCAACACAGGGTAGTCACGTGTGAGTATATAATCAGTTTGGGAGTAGCAGGGCAGAGGTTAAACTGATCCAAATATCCACCTAGCAACAACTGTCTAAACAAAAGCCAGACATGAAAGGTACAAGAATCAGCAGTAGCCAAATTTCGTGCCTAAAAAGCGAATCAGGAGATAATCAGAAGGTCCAGTTAGTTGTGGGCTAAATTTTGACTGATCGGGTCATGATATTTCAACACTGAAGCTCAGACAGCCTAACGAATTTTATAATTTTATAATGATGTAACTCAACCAAGTCAGTTGTAGCAACTCCGGATAAAAATCATAAGAGTATGTGTTAAAATCATAAGAGTATGTGTTAAAATCATAAGAGTAGTGTTAAAATCATAAGAGTATGTGTTAAAATCATAAGAGTATGTGTTAAAATCATAAGAGTATGTGTTAAAATCATAAGAGTATGTGTTAAAATCATAAGAGTATGTGTTTAATTGTTAAATTAACAAAAAGATTTAGATGAGAAATTGCAGAATATACTAAAAATATAAAATCCAGCTACATCAGGAAGAAAGGAAAAAGTTGTAATAGACCAAATTGATCATCAGATAATAAAGATATCAATGCAGATTTGCAGAAAATATAACATTCAGTCAAAGAAACAAAGTGAAGAAAATTGCAGAGAAGTTTGCTATGGTCGGGCAGCATTCAAACCCAAGTATATGTAGAAAAGAAAGAGAAAAAAAGAGAACCGAATAGATAAAGATAAGTCATTATGCTTTTGGCTCCCGTGTTATAATTGCATACATCCACCAACAATACGTTATTGCAAACATCTTACCACCAGCTCAATAATATTGTGTATATCCTATCCCATTTTTTGTATTGTGTTGATTTTCTGCATCCATCATAATTTGTCATAATTCGACAAGTTTTGGTATCCCAACAGAGGTTTTGAGATTTAATCACAGTTGTTTGTTCATTGGACATTCTTACTCAGACTATTTTTTTTTATTTTTTTTATTTTAGTATTCAATCGTTGCTTTGTTCCTTTCATGTATTTATATAAAACCACTTCACCTTGTATTCATCCATTGGATTGTTGGCCAGTTCATGTGTTCATAAAAGAAGCGACCTGGGAAAGATTATATTCAATCATACCGACCAAAATAAATATTCTTATTCATTTATTTTTATTTTATTGTCCATTCCATACAATCTAAGAGGGATAACTCTTATCAATCTTGATGAGCAGAATGTAAATATCCCAAACCGGCGTATAATCATAATAGTTGAAACGGAGAGGTATATGACATCCGCTAAATACTTCAGTTGTTAGTAAAGTTACAACCACTAGGGAATCATACTTATAATGTAAGTATGAAAGAAACTGAAAAATGCTATAACTAATAAATTCAATTCTTCATGCTATATTGACAAAGAATGGAAGAAACTAATGGTTTTTGAGTTTGCTCAAAGTTTTATGTTAAAAAAATCATTGATGAGAATTTGGGAAAAAAAATTAACCAAATTTATCATCTCCAGTATCAAGCTGACCTCATCATGACCTCAATCCATCAATAAAGAGTCACAAAATTTTGCTTGATGTTGTCAGCTTTATCACATTTCATTTAATTTCTAATCACATTTTTTATGATAACAGCATTGATGACTAAAAAGACCAATGAAAGTTGGTAAGGTCTTATGCTTGTGTTTCAGACAATTTAGACTCAAATCCAGTGTTTTTCAGTGTTGTTCTGAGTTGGTCCTTGTATTTTTGAAGAGGACAACTCTGTGGTCTTTTCCCTGAAGTGAACACACTAAGACTTGATGTGGAGACATTAACTCTTCCATTCATGTTTACATGCCCAGACCATCGAAGTTGCTGCTTAAAGTTATGCATGTATTGAAAAATGGTCCATTTACATTATAATGAACTGTTTTCATAAATGAGACTGTCCAATAATCCAAATGGCAACTAATTGTAAAAGAAAAAAGTTTCAGAAAGAGAGACTCTGTATTAGATTTAACCAAACAATAAGACAAAAGCTAATCTGCTTTGATATGTTCAAAGACAATGAAACTGGTTTAAACTTGAGTAAAAAAAGGTCTTACAACACAAGCAGTAGAATTTCTGTTTATATCTGGGATGAATCTGCATTCTTTTTCAAGGCCTCTCAATTGCAATATCCTTATTGTTAATTTCACTCAAAGTTGTTTTCTGTTGTCATAGCAGAATATGACAACACAACTATGAAATTCAAACACATTATTGTTCAGGGATCAGAGTCACCTTCAACTTCAAAAGCAAGATAAACATTTTGTACAGCAAATGAAGTCACATACAGCATGATCAAGGTTAAACCTTGAAAAGAGTTCAGGATTTTTTTGGCAGTCTGGGTGATGGTGAGATGCCTTATTTTAGACTCTGCAGACTCTTCTCACAGACAGAGTGCAATCCTATTGTTTCTCTATCGCTAATTCCATAGCAGATGGTCAAAAGAGTTCCATTCTTTAGTTCCACCAGTTCAGACGAAAACATACCAAGCCACATCCACAGAATCAAAACACTTTCATGTCTTCCATATTCCAAATATAAGAAAAAATTTTAAAAAGCTTCTACCCACCTCCCAAAAAACTACTTTGTGAAACAGACTACCATATGGATGCTTCCTTAAATACTTCAATCTTGACCTCAATCATTACAATCAATCATTCATCATTACAATTTTGACTGTAACTCTCTTTCTCAGTGGTTCCTAATGTGAGACAATTTGATTTTTAAGGTGAAAGGTTTAATTCCAGAATTAATTCAATAATAAGAATTATATGTTACATCAGGAATTTAACAGTGCTTAGGTGGGGGCCTGGCCTCGCCCAAAAAGTTGGGAATCACTGCACTTTGAGTGGCTCCTGAGCTTTGTATTTTTTGTTTATTTGTTTGTGTTTTACGGCATATCAATTTTGTTGGGTTATTTAATGTCAATAATGGATATCCGGACCTTGATAAATAGATAGATAGCTTGACATTCATACTTCTATATAAAGATATATATGTTGATATTTACACCTTGACAAACAGATACATAGCTTGATAATCACACTTCAACATATAAATAGATATTCTGATATTCCAGCCTTAGAGGCTCTTGCAAGTACGTTAGTAGAGCTTAATCATGACATTGGGTGAAGTTTTTTTTTTTTTAATTTTGTTATGGATACCAATTTCTGAAAGGAAATTGTATATCTTGTTGGTGTCTGCCTCTTCAAAGACTCTTTTGAGGCTCTTATGGTTATAATATTTTTGACTTATTTTGGAGATGGTTAAGCTATTCAGCATGAAGTGCTCTACTGTGAGTCTGCTTCCACAGAAGCATTTTAGAGGATCCATCCTCTTCAGGATGTACGAGCGAGTTAAGTGTAAATGTTCTATGTTCTCTGGTTATAAGAACTTGTTTTCTTCAAGTATCATCTGAGTCCCTTTTCCATTTTTCTATTGTAATTTTATTTGTTAAAGTTTATTTTTGGTTTGGTTTGCCCATATTTTTTGCCATTTCTCCTTGATGAGTTTGCTTATTTCAGGTTTCAAATCTGTGTATGGTATTTTTATGTTTTTGTCTATGTTCATTTTTAGTGAGGATTTGGCTGCTGTGTCTCCTCCGATGTGGCTCAGGATCCAGCAGAAAATGATGTTCTTTTTTTCCATATCGAATAGGTTGTGGAGGATGTTATTAATTTGTGGGTTATCCAGTTTTTTCTTTTCAGGAATGTTAGTATGAATAATGAACCGAAAAGAATTATAAAGTTCTTTTTGGGTGCTTCCTGAGATTACGATTAGAGCAAAGATGATTGCATGTGCCTCTGCAATGAAGATTGAGCTTCCTGTTGGGAGGCATTTCTTTTTGGTGATTTGTTTGTTTATTACTGCACATCCTATTTTATTTCCATTTTTTGATCCATTCGTGTATATTTTACAGTAGTTAGGAAATTGTTCATAATTGTCCTTAAAGGTGGTGGGGTGAGTTTGTTTTCTGGGAGGATTGTATAATTCAAGGATTATTTTAGGTTGTTTGATTGTCCATGGTGGGATGTTGGGAATTTTAGTTTCTTGGATATTTGATATGGCTGTGTTTAGTTCTTCTGCAAAGGGTTTTATTCTAAGACCAACGGGCAGTATGACATTTCCTATTTGATGATATTGTTTATAGTAGTTTAGGTCTAATGTAATTTCTTTGGCTATATTTGTTGGGAGTGATTTTATTTTGATGTAGTATTGTAAGGCTAATTTTATGTGTAGTAGGTGTGGAGGGGTTTCACCAGCTTCTATGTATAAACTTTCTAGTGGGGATGCTCTAAAGGTCTCTAGTACTAATCTAAGTCCCTGGTGATAGGTAGCCTCAAGCATTTTTGAGTAGGATTTTCTGGTAGCCCCATACATAAAACCAGTGTAGTCAAGATTTGATTGGAGTAAAGATCTAAAAAGTTTAATTAGGGTTCATTCCCCATTCATTGTGTTCTACTACTCGAAGGAGCTGTAGAACTTTGCTGCATTTTGTTGTCAGATATTTCAGATGGGGAATGAAAGTGAGTTTTCTGTCGAAAATTACTCTAAGAAATTTGTGTTGATTCACTACTGGAATTTATATATATATTTTTGTTTTTTAATAAATTTAAATTTTTATTGTAAAGTGAAGGTAATAGTCAATCAATTATACTGATCTCTTTTTTAATAAAATATGAACATTAATGCCCCAATAAATTGTTTTTAGAGTCTGTTGTCTGTTCTTATGTTCTTCAAATTAGAAATTACTTGTATTTTGATTGGTAACTACTGAATATGTAACAATGTCTCCATGATTAAGGGGGTTTAGCTAATTTTGAACATTTTAAAACTCTTCAACTTGAAATTAGCATCATTACTTGATGAGACAGTGTCAAAACCAAATGGCTATTTTTGTAGTGATATTATAACATATTTATGTTATAACTTCTATATATATATATATATATATATATATTGTCACATACCTGTCCCGACAATAACCATCAAGATATTTATATGTCGATTCGGGTATATTGCATTTTCACATCTATAGACAGATACTGGTTATCTGTCCCAGATCATGACAAATGCACAATGATTTAAAGAAGAAAATAATAAAATAAGATTGATGTTCGATTGGTAATTAAATGGCAATCTTTTCCCAGGTCTGCTTCGATATTCAACACGGGCGCTGACAACAAACCAAGAATGAACGTCGAGACAATATAATTTTGATATAAAATTTTAATGAATGAAAGATCAAAAATAAAAATAAAAAAAAAGAAATCTAAGCATGAATTAGAATGTCCAATGACCTGAACCTCAAAATTACTTTCGGATACCCAACAAAATATCAAATTACAGTACACAACAGAAAATATGAACAAAGTACAGGCAATTATAAATGCAAGATATCAACATACAATAAGATGGGAGAAAATCATTATTTGAAACACATGGTATGGTGTGTGTAATAACAATATTCATGGAAGTGTATGCATGTTCTAACATGTAATAACTTATCTTTGTGTCAGTTTCTTCTCTTTCTTTTACTGTCTCTTCTTTTCTTTTCTTTCTTTCTTTATACAGTTGAAATTTATGTAGTTACAACTGTCGCTATATCTTTTAGTTGATAATTATATTTTCCGCACACAGCTTTATTCTTTTTTTCTTCAATTAGCATCATCTTTTCTGCATGCAAATAATTCTGTTTTTTTATCTTCAACATAGCTTCTTTTGTCTGGTGACTTCTCTGCATTGTTATCTCTTTTTCTTTTCTCTTCTCTTAATAAATTACTTGGCTTTGCGTTCTTTTTCTCTTTCGAATAAACTGAAATCAGCATACGAATTACATTACAACTTCTGTCAACTTCGTAGCCATCTCTTTCTTTCTTTCAACAAGTACGAATCAACATACAAATGTTAATATAACTTCTCTTCATCTTCGTTGTTATATTTCTTTCTTTCTCGATACATGGCACAGTTCTGTTTTCTTGTTTTGACGAATAAGAATTTATGCACTCGGTCTTTACCTTATCCGGAGTTGTTTAAGATGAAATGGGCTAATTTACGCTATTTTCTAAAAGTGCTCTCCCTTCCTTCATCGTTCATCAGCGTTCAGCAAACACAACTTGCTTTGTCAAGACCCAACTAAATTTTTACTTTGGGTTTCTCTTCCCACATGATTTCTTTTGGTGCAAATTTTAACTCTTGCTGCTTCCACAACTTGCAATCGACTTCCATGTCTGGTTTATTTCCTGTCTGGCTTTTATCTGGGTTGACTAGCCTTGACCTGCTTATTCCAAAACTAGCACTGGTCATTCACGTGATCGACTTCTTGTTACTATGCAAAGACTATTCTCATATGCGTAAATGTGTGTGTGTGTGTGCGCTGCTATCTATATATCTGTAACAATATATATAAAAACTTGTAATTTTATAAAATTCATGCTCATTAGGACAAGATATTAAATTTTATAATATACTTACACTGAGAGAACAATTACACTCCCCCCCCATTATCTTTTCTCCTTACTAAAGTCTTGTTCTCTTTCACTCTCAGTAAGCCCCTGGTGTCTTAGTGGCTTTATCACCTTCTTTAGGTTGAAATGATTAAGAAAATAAAAATGGACAAAATGTTAAATAAATACCCCAGCAAATTGTTTACCATTTAGTTTGTTTGTTTAACGGCCTATCAACATCTAAAGGGTCATTTAAGGCCAGAAGCGTATTTTTATTTTAAATGAGAGTTATTCCCTGGAAACAGGTATATTCGGAACACAGCATGCTATTTTACCCATAGCTAGGAGGAAATGTTATAGTTTATATGTCTGTGTTGAATTTATATAATAAAGTTAAATTTTATTAAATAGGTCAATTTTCCAAAGGAAGGCTAGTATTTTGTCCATGTTGATGTTTTCAAATAAAGATCTTAAGTTCTGTACTTTATAAAACTGTTGATGAATTTTTGCCAGGTCTGTACAATCAATTAGTATATGTCTTATGACATTATAATTCATCTGGCATTTAGAGCATTTGGGCGGATCTACTCCTCTTAACAGCCAGGAGTGGGTAAAAAAGGTGTGTCCTATCCTAATTCAAGACAGTATTACCTCTTCCTGTCTGGATTTCCTTAATGCACCTCTCCACTCTCCCAAATTTGGTTTAATTTGGAAGAGTTTGTTGTTCTGACAGGTCAACCAACATTTTTGCCATTTGAGTTGAATATATTTTTTTATTGCGGGCCTTTGATCTGTGAATAGGACCTTCATATTGAAGATATCCTCTCTCAGAGACCCCTTTGCAGCCATGTCCGCTTTCGTGTTACCACGAATGCCAATGTGTCTGGGGATCCAACAAAAGACAATATTCTTGGTTTTGTTCATCACGTTTAATCAATTTAAAAGTTTAACGATAATCGGGTTATTGAGATTCTTGTTGTGGATGGACAATAGTACAGAGAGTGAATCAGAGAATATAATGAAGCTGTCACTTACATTGTCAGTGATTAGATCAAGTGCCAGCTCAACAGCTGTGGCTTCACCACTAAAAATTGATGCTCCATTGGGTAGACGTCTTTTTTTTGTGACGTTATCTAGTAGGGCACAGCATCCACATTTCTCACCTTCTTTCGATCCATCTGTGTATACATGTTTATAGGAAGGGAAACTATCGACAATCTTGTTCAGTTCTTCATAGAAATCAGTAGGGTTGGTCTTTGATTTAGGGAATTTGGTGAGATTTAGCAATACTGTTGGTTGGATGATTTCCCATGGAGGGCTTTCTGAAATGAGTGATTCGTGGATTCGTTCCAGGTTTATATTGGATTCTCTGATGATTTCTTTCATCCTTAGGCCAAATATTTCAATTGTTTTCTTTTTCTTATCATAGAGAGGGTGATATAATGGGTTTACAATACAGTCGTAGGCAGGATTGGATGGGCAAGAGAGGATTTTGGTCAAATATTGTAAAGCTAGCTTGTTGCGGCGAATTGATAATGGTGGTTCATTGGCTTCTGCATATAGACTATCAATGGGAGAAGTTTGAAAGACTCCCAAGGCCAGTCTAAGCCCCTGATGATGAACAGTGTCTAATGACTTTGTATATGACATTCTGGCAGCACCATATATGTAGCAGCCATAGTCCAATTTCAATCGCACTAATGATCTATATAACTTCAGTAATGGTTTGTCTATCAGCTCCCCAATCTGTGTGGGCAATAACTCGCATCAGCTGGATAGCTTTGTTACATTTGTTTTTTAAGTGTTTGATGTGTGGAATAAAGGTGAGCTTTTTATCCAGTATTAGTCCTAAAAATTTATGTTGGTCTACAATGGGAATCTGAGTCTTGTCCAGTTTTAACAGAGGATCTGGATGTAATTTTCTAAGCTGGCAAAAGTGCATGCATTTTGTTTTGTTAGTGGAGAACTTAAATCCATTCTTGGTTGACCATTTTTTTATTTTGTCAATGCATTGTTGAAGCTGCCGCTCAATTATGTGGATATACCTTGAACTGTAGCAGATTAAAAAATCATCGACAGACAGTGAGCAATCCACACCTGGATTTATACATCCAACAATATCATTGATTTTTAAGTTAAATAATGTTACAGATAAAATACTCCCCTGTGGGACTCCCATTTCCTGTTCCTTGGGGTCCGAGAGGCATGCTCCTACACGGACATTAAATAATCTGTTGTTTAAAAAGTTATTGATGAAAATAGGTAGTCTTCCCATCAGTCCAGCTTCTTTGAGATTTTTCATGATACCATATCTCCACATGGTATCGTATGCCTTTTCCAAGTCAAAGAAAATAGCAGTAATATGTTTTTTTTGGATAAAGGCATTCCTAATAAAAGTTTCCAGTCTTATTAAATGATCCATAGTACTCCGCTGTTTTTGGAAACCGCATTGAAGATTGGTTATTGTTTTATTGATTTCAAAAAACCAAACTAATCTGTTATTAACCATTCTTTCAAAAGTCTTACATACACAGCTTGTTAGTGCTATGGGACGGTAATTGGAGGGGTCAGATGCATCTTTTCCTGGTTTTACTACAGGAATGACTATGGCTTGTTTCCATATGGCAGGTATATTACCACTGATCCAGATGTTGTTAAAAATAGATAGTAAATACTTCAATGATTGATCAGGTAGTTGTTTTAAGAACTCATACGATATCTTGTCTGGTCCCTCAGCTGTGTTATTGGCCTTCTTTAATGAATCCTTCAGTTCATTAAAAGAAAAAGGTTTAATATACTCTTCTTCATTATTACTTTTAAAGTTCAGCTTGATTTTTTCTGATTCCTGTTTAATAGTCTGGAATTTTTTACTGTGATTTTTGGATGACAAGTTATTTGCAAGAGAATCTGCAAGCAGGTTGGCCATGTCATTTTTTTGGGTTATTTTGTTGTTATTTATACAGAGGTGCTTGAGTGGGGGACTGATGTTTTTTCCTGAAATTTTCCGCACCATATTCCATATGGTTTTACTTTTGGTGTTATTATTAATTTTGGAAACAAAGCTCTTCCATGACTCCCGTTTGGCTTCTTTTATTATTCGGCGTGCTTTAGCCCTGTAATTTTTAAAATGATTTAAATTCTGAGCAGTGGGTTGGTGGTTAAATTTTCTTAATGCAGCATGCAGTAGCCTGATAGCCTTTTTACAATCGTCATTAAACCAAGGCCTGTTATATTTAGTTGAAGAAGTTGTTTTAGGGATACATTCCTCAGCTATAGAAATAATAGTATCTGTAAAATGAGTGATCGGGTCTTTCTCATGTTTTCCAGGTAGGAGTTTATATTTGCATACTTGTTTGAATTTATTCCAGTTGGCTTTTTTAAGGTTCCAGTGAGGTATTTTTGATATTATTTCAGGGCCAGTATGTTCTAATGTTATTGGGAAGTGGTCACTTCCACATGTATCCTCATGAACAGTCCAGTCGTAATCCATAAAGATACTTGGATCACTTATAGAAAGATCAATTGCTGAGAATGTGTTTGTAGCAGAGTGAATAAAAGTTGGTTTCTTATTATTATATATACATAGGTTGTTATTGTTGATAACATTTTCTATTATGATCCCTCTTCTGTTTGTGTCTGAGCATCCCCAGCTAGTGTTGTGACTGTTAAAGTCACCTAATAGTAGGAAGGGACAAGGGAGTTGGTTAATAAGATTTTCTATTTCTGTTTCATCTATAGGATCATTTGGAGGTAGATAAATGGAGCAAACTGTGACAGTCCAATGTAAAGTGGTTGTAACGGCAATTGCCTGTAAATTAGTTTGTAAATTTATCTGGCTTTGTGCTATTTTGTTATTGATAAGAATGGATGTTACTCCGGAAGCTCTACTTGGGTTATTTACAATGTGGTTGTATTCAGAGAAGTTGCGGAGTTTAATGCTTTCAGACGGTTTTAAAAAAGTTTCTTGTAGACATATTATTAAAGGACATAGACTGGATATTAGTAGAAGAAGTTCATTCAGATTGGCTTTTATACCTCTGCAATTCCATTGAATTATTTTGCTGGCCATGGTTAAATTTTATGTATTTGATTTCCGTTTATCTTTATGAGTATTGAAATGGTTGTTTTCTACAGGAGGGATACTCTCCGTTTCAATGTCTTCTGAATCTACAGATGTGCATCAGTTTTTTTTTTTTTGGTGTTTTTATCCACTACAGTTCTTTGTTTAGAAGATCTCTGTACAGTCTGCTCCTGAGTAGTAGTGACTTTCTTTGGAGGAGGGGACTTAGATTCCTTCCATAAAGTCGACTTTTTTTTGGATAGTTTCCCTCTGGAGAAGAGGTTTTTGTTCTGCCATTGAGGTATTTGATGTTGATGGTTTTTCCATGCTTGAAGGTTCAGTGTTATTGTCAGATTCAGTGAGTGGATTAATTTCTTTCAAGAAAGCGGGGAGTGTTTCTGGTGTAAGTTTTGATAATTTACTGAGTAGGAGTTTGCAAGAATGGCATTCTTGTTTTTCAAAGTTGTTTGGTTTTGGTTTAGTAACTGATGCATATGATTTAGTGGGGAATAAGCCAGTTGTTTCGACTATCTTTCTAGCTTCAGAGAAGGATATATTACGTGTAAACTTGATAGTGTTTATCTCTTTTTCTTTTTTCCAGATTATACATTGTTTGGAGTCTGATGGGTGATCTTCAAGACAATTAACACATTTTGCTTTTTTGTTACATTCTTGCCCATGGTGGTCAGAGTCTCTTTCTCCACATCTTCTGCATGTTGGAAGTCTCGTGCACCTGTCTTTATGGTGTCCAAAAAGTTGACAATTGAAGCACCGTAGAGGGTTTGGGATGTACTGGTTGACCTTTTCAATTGTAAATCCTATTTTTAATTCCTTCGGGACTTTGGGGAGGTTGAAAGTGAATATATATATGTTTGTTTCGATGATATCTGTTCCTTTTCTAATTTGAATGTGTCGTACGTCTATCACACCTTGTGTTTTTAGCTGAGTCTTAATTTCTTCGATAGTGCAGAGTGAAAGCTCAGTGCTTCTGACTACCCCTCTAGATTTGTTCAGTGTGTTGTGTGGATATGCTTTTATCTTTGTTTCTGAAAAGGTTTCATTTTTAAAAGTGTATCAGAATATGATTTTTTCTCTACTTGGACAAGTAGCGTACCATTTTTAAGTTTCTTCACCATCTTTGGTACTATAGCACCAGAAAGTACTTTTTCAATAACAAATGGGGATATCTTTGTTGTTTTTCTTCTAACAACTCCAAAACAATAAACTGAGGAAAATGTTTTGTAATAATAAACTCACTTTCTGAGTCTGATGTAGATTCTATATGGGGGCGTTTGGAATATTTATTAGACATACTATATAATATATTATTCATTGGAGGGTTATCCCCACTCACCAAACCAGGCTGGAGCCCATGAACGGGATCTGTCAGGGGGGAAACCCATTCGCCCTGACTGATCAGGGACTTCCCCTTCAATATACTCGACGGCGCAAAAGACCCGGAGCACCTGTCTCCTCCCTCTGTGCACCGCCCCATGATGTAGGTGCACAGCTGGATGGCTTGCAGCCATGTCCGGGCCTATGTATCTTGCACCGCCGATTGACCCTTAGCCAGCACCTTCTAACATCTATTCATAGAAAGCTGGTGGTAGTTTTCTTATATATAACTTTCCATGGTCTGATAGTTTTTTGGTTTTTTTTTGTGGGGGGGGGGGGGGGAATATGTATGGTAGGATACATCAGTCTTGGTAGAAAATGTTTATGGAGGGTATGTTTGGGAGTAGATGTTAGGGCTTAACATGACCAGCCGGTTGATCGGATCGGGCCTCTCTGACTGCCCGTCTAGCCCAGGTAAGGGGCGAAGTGATGTGTTGCAGAACCATGACCTCTTTGCATCCGGGCCATGGCCTGCTCAATCACCAGGATCCCGTCCCCAGACAACACGGGTCACCACCCATGGCCAACAGGTAGCCCATTGAGAGACTTTTAGTCTCTGCAGTGGGGCAGTTGGCGTATTCTGATGCCCCGCCAACAGGGCTTTACCATTTAGAATCATTTTACTCTTTGGTAACATGATTCACCTTTTGTAATTTTAATTCTTCTCCCATTTCACTTTTTTCAGAATTTAGTTGCTTGTTATGGATGGTTATATATTACAACTATGTCCTTCTTTCACAAGTGAACAGAAAGGTGTTGCTGTGGTTCTGGCTCAGTAAACTGACTTCAACTTATAAAATCAAAAGCACAATCACTCGACTATCCCAGTGTATAATTTAAGATGAGTCGTGATAAAATAATTTTTTTTTCTTTTTACTTTTGTAAGTTATTATTTTTTAAGTTTAGTTTCTTTGTTGGAGAATTCTGCAGCTTTGTGTTTTGAAAATATTTTATAGTTAAAGAGAGATCTCCAATTCTTTTTAATCATTAGCTCATAAATATTCTCAGCCCGTCTCAATCTTTCATGTTAATTTATTATCTCTGTCAGCAAATAAAAATTAAAATAGACTTTGTAAATTAAATTTCCCCAAGAAATCAGGGAGCCGAGTTTGAATTCCAGTTGAATTTCTTGCATTCACTTACATGCAAATACCCTTAAAAAGAAAGGTTGATCAAATTTGGATAACTTTGGTTCCTTTTTGTTTAGATTGCAGTAATATTTAACAATTGTAGAAGTCTGTAGAAACTTGCAAGCGTTATAGTCAACAAAATGATATCAACTTAAAAGTTTTGCTTGTCATCTGACAGTGAACCACTTTAATGATGGGAATATACTCTTGTGGGTAATATCAGGTTTTGTCACTTTTAGTCCTTCATACACCAGTTACCCATGAAATGTTAGTATACTGAACTCATTAATGATCACTGTAAAATTTGGTATGAAATTATAAAAGCGAAAATCTGGTATTAATCATAAAAATAAGGAATTAATAATAGGTTTTTAAAAAATATTTATCATTAATTATAGGTTTTTATTTTTAATCCATTAATCCCATAGTCACAAAAATAGAACAGTGAATATGTATGGGTCAGACTTTCATCAGATGTTAATAAAGAAAGATCACTCAATAGACTTTCAACTTTTGAATTTATTTGACAAGCAACAGACAATCATTGTAAACAAATGTTGTCTTTTTTTTTTACTATATTTTAAATAATATGTGATTAAACTTTTCCAAATCCAGTTAAATATTTTTAAAATTAACTAATTCTTATCAATTAAATTTTTATATAATGGTAATTTAATTTTATAAGATTTTTAATTGGGGGCTAAATTTTTCTGTTGGCAGTCATTTATTATGGCAAAATTAAAGAATGACCAAAACTGACATTAGAAATAGTCTAAAATATGTTTTAAATATACAATTTTTGAATTTATATGACTAACTTTATGCTATTTTCTAGCAATTAAAATTTCAAAGATATTTGAATATATTTAAAAATTTTTGAAAAAGAAAATGATTTGCAATTTATAATATTAGATTAATATGCAACTGGAATTTCAACTCAGCTCTCCGATTTCTCACCTTGAGAATATCAGCTCAAGGTGAGAAATCGGAGAGCTGAGTTGAAATTCTAGTTGAATTCATTGCATTCACATATGGGCAAATACCATTGGGAAAGGTATTAATCTGTCGCTTCTACTTCCAGCTATGAATTAAATAGCAAGACAAATTGTGTTCTATGGCCTTGGTTGGCAACCAGTCTACTGCAGAAAATAATGGCAATCTACTGTGTAAAAAACTTCTGCCTAGTCAGTCATGTCTCTTTCAAGACATGATCACCCAAGCATGTATCATGTATGGCAATTAACTGAATGTTTTTGATGAGTATATTTATATAAATTTACTCATTCTGAAAGGAGTAGAAAATTGCTATTTCACTTACTTCTGATAGGCAGGTGACACCCAGTAAGGATTTTCTTCAGCATCTTTTGCATGTCTCAAAATGGCCTCACGCGGGTTGATGTCACTAGGATCTGGTTTTTTAAGCACAAGTTGTTGGACCACATACTGAGACAGTGTAGCTCCTTGGGCACCCACACGACCACCTTGACCTATCAAGAGATAAGAAGAGTATAAAGGAATTTTTAGCTATTTTACTAAAAAAAATTTTTTATCAACATAGATGCTGTTTTCCTCATAAATTCAACTAAGATTTGCAGTGTTTAGTTAAAGAATGCCTCCTTAAAAAAAAAAGTGTGAGCAACACCAGTTTTTCTAAAATTTAATAAAATATAAACAAAAAAAAAGACTTTTTTTATTTATTTTCGTAATTTGAATGTCAGAACTATTAAAAATGTGGCTGAAAATTGAATTAACAGAAAATAAGATTAAAGGGCACAGTAGAGTAATGGATTGCAGTACAGATTGAGGAATCGAAGAGCCGAGTTCAAATTCCAGTCAAATTCATTGCATTCACTTAATTGCTAATATCCTTGGGAAAGGTATGAATCCAACTCTTCTTTCTTCCTTATTATTATGTGTGCTATTAGAATGAAGAGTAGAGTAATGGATATCAGTTTGAAATGAGGAATCAGGAAGATGAGTTTGAATTTCAGTTGAGTACATTACATTCACTTATGTGTTAATACTCTTGGGAAAGAAATGAATCCAGCTCTTCTCCTTCCAGCTATGGGTAAATAGTTGGACAAATTAGGTTCTATAATCTTGGGTGGTGACCAGTCTAGGAGAAGAAAAACTGAATTCAATCCTGCACATACTATGCATCTAAGGGAGGGATTATTTGCACTGACACTCCTGACTACAGTCAAAACCCCTTTTTCTTTTTTTTTTTAAAATAAAATTATTTCTTATTGATTACATTTGATTTTAAGTTATAGTCATGCAAGCAGACCTACCCCCAGCCACCAAATATCATATAAAAACTTCATAAATTCGTAATAAATATAAAAAAAAAAACCTATTTAGAACAAGGTCAAATAGGAACATTAATTTGCAGAATTTTAAAAATATATATATATTCCCTGAAATGTGTATGCAAATGTGGCAGGTGTTTATATGCTATTGAATAATTTAGATGTAAGCTAAAACTTTTTTTTACAGTTACAATAAAAAAATTTAAGAGCTAAAGTTAATGTAAATATTTTTATTTCATTGTATTGAGTATTGTTGGTTGAAGCCTCTAACTTCAGTAAAACCTGTCTCAGGTGAATCAGTAAAATCTATCAAATCTTTTACATACCTAGAAAACAAAAATAAATTCTACTGAAAAGGATAACAGAAATTGCTCAGCTAAAACCTTGAATAAGATGAAGGTAATCTGAATATCTAACCCACCAGACATCAAGTGGTGATCATTTTCGAACCACTGTAGAGTCAGTTTTAATTACCATAACTGCTTGGACATTAGCTAAAATCTTATAAATACATCTTTCATAAATCTACACTCTTATGTGAATGAAAATACGCTTTTTTGATTAGCAAAACAAGAACTGGCACGTGATCTACAGCTCTGGACACCTACCCATAGTGAATGAGAAGCTGGTCAACTATCTACATTGACCAGCTCTGTAATGACACAGATTGCCACCATAATGAACTTCCAATCTAGATGCAGAACTGTAATGGTTGACATAACAGTCTCATGAATGTTCGAGCTAGCATAACCGAATAAAATATATTTAATTTTTGTTTAGCTAAAAACTAATTTAATATTTAAAGTGGAACAAAGAGTACAATGCGTAGTTGTTCCTGAGCAAAATTAGATTCCATTACTGCCTAAAAATTTATGTCATTTTATTATTTTACTGTTGCATTTGAAACCTTGTTCTATGCTCATTCAAATCAACAAAAACAAAATTAAAAGTTTAAAAGAAAAAGTTAATGACATTGCTTCATTGTTAGGCTAAATTTGATCTTTTAGATAATGTAAGCAACCTGAATAATGTTTTAGCTACAAATCAACATTAAGTAGAAGAGGAAGTAAACAGCAATAACTATCCTACCTGGTCCAGAAACAGGCAGGTCTGGTCTCCTTGTCTTCAATGGGTCCTTCCGTACCTTCTCTTCTTGCTTACGTGTACTTATTGGACGGCCTTCTCGGAACATGGGCAATGCATATGCTGAGGAAAACCAGGAAATAAGAAACAAAAGTGAAGGCTCTGTGCATTTTTCTTGTAATGTTTTCAAAACATCATCCAAATAAGAAAACTGGAAGTAATCAAAGTGCAATTAAAATCTCGTCAAGGTTTGATAAGGAGCTAAAAATTCTGAAAATTATTATTCTGCTTATTTGCATGCTTTTCTAGCTAGGATCAGAGTGTAGTATCTGTGTCTTATCCCCAGCCATTTTTAGCAGAAATCAGTTAGGTTTTCTGACAAAGAAACACTCCTAATAAGGAAAGAGGGAACTTGAAAAGGCAAGAAATAAGAAAGGTTTGAATGAAAAAAGGTAGAGACAAAAAAGTTGGAAGGAATTGGGAAGGAGGCAAGAAAACTTGAGGAACATGAAAAGAAAACCAAGTGAAAGGAAAAATAAATATAGAGTCAAAGATAAAAAAAAGAGAAACTTGAAAAGCAGGTAAGGATGGAGTAATGTAAAAATTGTGATACATTTAAATTCTTTATGAAAAAATTGGAGTGGATACAGCAGAAATATTTATGTATTAGGTTGTTACAAAAATAATGGTCGATTTCAGAGACATAATTTTATTCATGAAAAATTAACAGTAGCAATGTTGAACTTAGTCACTGAGCCATCGATCAACGAAATTATTTATTCCTTGTTGATAAAAAGTTATTAGCTTTGATGCAACAAAAACTGATTCCACCTCTGGTTTGAACCTAAAAGTTTTACCTTTTAAAAATGTGCTTAAGTTCCTAAAAAAATGATAATCAGTGCATAAAAGATCTAGAGAATATGGAGGATGTGGTAAACTCTCGTATCCCAAGTTTGAGTTTTTGCAACATCATTCTTGCAACATGTAGCTGTGTATTATCGTTGAGCAGAATTAGATCATGTCGATTCACCAATACAGGTCTAATTTTTTGCAGATGTGCAGGCATTTCAGCAAGTTAATTGCAGTAAAGCTCTGCATTAATGCTCTGATTGGCTTCCACAAAACTGTAGTAGATGACACGAATTGCAAGCCACCAGACAGTCACCATAATATTTTGCTGATGCAACTTTGGCTTTGGGAAATGTTTGGGTGACTCATCACGATCAAGTCATTGACCTGATCATTTATTTATCATAAAGGATCCACTCAGTTCACTCAAGAAAGGGATCATTAGTGTTATGCAGAAAGAGCATGGAGCACACTTCAAAACATCAAAATTTTTTATTTTTATTGAGATCATGAAGAACCCATTTATCAAGCTTCACCTTGCCAATACTCTGCAAATAGAGATCTGACAGCAAGTGTCTGATACATTTCTCTAACACTCTGAAATAGGTTTTGCTCAACAACTGCTTACAGGTGTTCATTGTCAAGATTCCTTGACTGTCCTCTACCTTCTTCATCTTTAAGGCTCCTATCACAGTATTGAATTTTTGGAACCACCCTCATACTGTTTGATCACTTGTGGACCAATCTCCCCATGCTCTGTTGATATTGGCAAAAGTTTGGGAGACAATTCATGCAAGAAAATTAAACGAAGATCATGTTTTGTCATGTTTTAAGGGCTTCTATGCTTCAATAATATTTCTGTCTGAAAATAAGTTAAAAATTATTAAAGAGCACACATTAATTAGTATGTATACCAAAATTCATCTAATATATACCGTGACTACTACGTTAAAATGGCTTTTCAGATACAACACTTCTAGCAGCCATTATTTTTGTAGCAACCAGATATTAATCCATATGAACTTTAAATAAAAATATGTATGCACAATGAATATTGGGAAGAGCAAGGAAGAAAATGGGAAGATACAGATAAAGAGAACAGTAGAAGCAGGAAATAATGGATAATATTAGCTGACAACATTCATAGAAATTCTATAAATTCAGTTAACATGGATGAATAACAAAGACTGGGAAGAATAAGGAAGAGAATGGGAAGATACATATAAAGAATAACAGAAGGCCTGAGATAACAGATAATCTTAGTTATTGACACCTGTGGAAATTTATACAGGCTTAGGTAGACTTATTATTAGAAATGATAACAGTGAACATCTGAATTTGATTAATAAAAACAAGTTTAGTTTCAAAGCAAGATATTGACCATTACTTACGAGTGATAATATGTTGAGCTGTAATCATTTCAATCTGTTTAGCCTTGCGTTCTTTCTTCACAACACACAACATAGCACCTCTGTAAGAAATGTAAGGAAGATACATTTTAAAATTTCAAAACACAAATATTATAAAAGATCAAGAGCATGTGCAACATAACATTTCATGATCATGTCACGTACCCCATTAGCATTGTTGTAATGTTGTCTTTGTTCAAAATAGCCAAGAATTATGAAGGCCAATGTTAGAGAGAGTATTGAAGAAACTAAGTAGAACAAACAAGAAGTTTTTAAAATACTCATACAGTGGGGAAAATAAGTATTTCATATCCTGTTCATAAATGTCCAAAAATTAATGTGATTTTCTAAAATTTTTTAATATTCTATCTCTCACGTTCAAGATGGACCTACCCTCAAAATTCTCATTTTGGTAAGATGGCAAACTCAGAAAATCATCAGGGTATGAAATACTCATTTTCCTCACTGTAGAACAGAAGAACTTGAGTAAATCAAATCCTACTCTAATGTGACAATTTGCTAAATTTATAAGTAAGAGCAGTCCATTGTCACAATAGTAGGGAAGAGCAGGAAATATGCTGAGTTCTACTCTACAATAAGGTTCATCAAGGTACCACATGTACTTCAGCTGTGGCAACAGTGAATGAGTCTTAGAGCAAAACAGAGTAGTTTTGAATAAAGCCCCCAAAAGTTCAAGGATTAATTAAAAACATCCCAGACACAGGCCAACAACTCTGAGAAAGTGGAAACCGTTGAAGCAAATTGGCCTTCCTGGCTTGAACAATCTGAAGTGGTTGGAGGTAAGACTTTTGTCCAACTGTCAACCTGAAGAGGATCTGCAATGATCTAAATGAAGGCCAGCATGTTGCAGATCCTCACCCAGCAGTATCCACCACCTAGACTTCTCTGTGAATCCTGTTCATGACACTTCAGGAGTAGGTTGAGCCTTCACAGGAGAGGGAAGATCTGATGTGAGCAGTGCTGACTACTACATTTTCAAAACACTGTGAATAAAGTAACTAGTTTCAAATTTCAGTATCTTACTCATAGGTATTTACATATAAGTGAATATAACAAACTATTAGAATTAGAAATCAGCTTTCAAATAAGCAAATCTGAGCCATTATCCATTCCACCATCCACATATTCAAGCTTACAACACCTGGTACTCACAAGTGGTTACATATCTAGGTGCTTCAGTGATCATACTGGAACTGATGTTTCAACATAATATGGCTGTAAGCCTCCTATGTTATAATTACTGACTAAGTGTATTAAGTACTCTGATTGGTCAAGTGAATTACACATTTGAAATCTATACTATTCTTATGATGTGCATAGGGGTGCAATGGATATCAGCTCAAAATGAGAAATCAAAGAGCCAAGTTTGAATTCCTGTTAAATTCATTGCATTTACTTGTGCACGAATATCCTTGGGAAAGGTATTAATCCATCTCTCCTCCCTCCAGCTATAAGGTAAATAGCAGGACAGATTGGGTTCTATAGCCTTGGTTGGCAACCAATCTACAGCAGAAAGAAATGGCAACCTACTACAGGAAAATCCTCTGCTTAGTCAGTCATGGATTAAGAGACATGATCGCTCAAGCATGTATCATGTATGGCACTTAACTGACTGACTATTCTTATAAATAGCACATTCAATATTAAATATTTTTACATATTGCTTGTGTATATTATAATTATTGTTCATACTTTCAGTTTCTAAGATACAAGTAGATTTTGATATTGGATTTGAGGGTAAAAAGTATATTTTATGCACTGAAAAATAAATGAGCAAATGAATTTGTGCAAATTGTACCTATGACTTTTCTTGACATCATAATAAAGAATGGCATCACCATTCGCACAGCCAACAACAATCTGGTTCAACTTGGGATGCCACAAACACCGAATTGCACTCTGCAATAAAAATAATTAATATAAAATGTAAATATAAAAAATTCGAAGCTTTATAATTATTTACTGGGTATGAATTAAGACATAATTGGATTAAAATGTAAGCTTAATGATCATGGTTAGTAAAAGAAATATTTAAAAATTTAAATCCTAATTTTAATGCTAGATCTAAGTGGGCATTGTTCTATAGTGTTGAGGGAAGGCATAATGGTGTGGGGGCGTGCAGAAGGATTAAAGAAATTTCTGCTGAGCAAGGGTTACAGAGAGAAGTCTAAGGTCATTGGTAAAAAGATTAAGGGGAATGCACTCACGTCATCTACCTTAATGCAGTGGAACACAAGATGCTGAACTGTTCAGACCTCAGTTTTGCTTAAAAGTGTCTGAAAATGTAGTGAAGATGGCCCCACCACAAATTGTAAGAAACAAAAATATGAAGGTGAAAACAGAAATTTTAAGCCAGAGTTACAGGAAGAATTTGCAATCATCATTAAAGGAGATAAACCTCTGTGGCTTATCTGCCATATGTCACATATGTAAATTTTGCTCATGTCTAGCAGCTCACAACATCTAAATATGTGGCTCTTACATCATGCAAGCTTGGCCACCTTTGTTTTAGATTTTACACTTTGTCATTCAATTCTCTTTAACATAATATCAATTTTGAAGTGTAATCTCCTGAAAAACTGTTTTAATAAAAAATAATATATAAACAATACAGTTTGGTCAATGAATGACATATCTTTTGTATGGAAATATCTAATTTTACCATTTAAGAGGAAACATCTAAGTTTTCAATATATCATTTACTAACATTTTACAAATATACATACACACACACACACATATATATATATATATATATATCTTAGAAGTAGTACAAACTAATGGGTTAGCAGGACACTGTAGTGATTTACTTTATTAAGAGTGCTCGATACTTAGTAGAGCATTATATATAGTAATATCTTTATTATAAGTTTATAAAAAACATCGTTTACTGCAACACAAGAGCTGTTGTGTTTTGGTACTATCTTATTAGCACCTCATCAGGCAGAGAAATATTTTTCTGTTAGGAATCATTAAATATAGAAGCTTAAAAAAAACAACACAATTTTTACCAAATCTAAACAGTAAAGGTGGGGAGAGGGAGATTTTCAGAGGGTTTGTCTCAGTGAACCAATAGAAAGTCAGATCATGATGGACAGAAGAAATTTGATTGTAAGGGTAAAGGGGGATATAATCTTAAAATGACATGAGACCCAGACATTTTCTTTAAAAATAAATTGAATGATACATATGTAGCATTTTAGCAAATCTGAAAAGTTATCGCATGTTACCATGAAATGGTTACAGGATTTTCTTAAGTTAAGTTAGGTAGACTATAGACAACCTATAGAGCATAGGTAGACTATCTATGCTCTATTTCTACCATAGAAAATCCCACAGTAATAAAATTTTATATTGGTTGTACCAAGAATACTACTTTTAAAATCCACCATTATTTTCACACCTTATCTTACCACAATAGCACATCACTTTCTACTTATTATTGGCAATTAAAAGTTGCCAATAAAACCTCTACCGTAAAATGGAAAATATTAAAAAACCTGAACTTGCAAATCTTTACATGAGCCATGTTTTCTGTGCTTACATTTTTTTTTTTTGGTAATGCCATTTTATTAATATCATTAAAAAAGTTTAAAGATTATACTTACACTTTCAGGTATTTCAATATGGGATACAGTTTTCAGAGTCTCTCTTTCAAAGAACATTAATTTACCTGTTCCACTACCTTTCCTACCCTCTGACACACCTGTAATCACCATCTTATCATTGGGGCTGAACTGGCAGTCAGTTCTGAAAGGATAAACAAAATTTTGGTTTTAATAAATAAAAACAACTTAATAGTCTATAATGGATGATAGGAAAGCTTTTATGTAGCAATAAGATTAGTAAATTGTTAATAAGATTTTTTTTTTAATCATGCAAGGTGGTAACACTACTGATGTGCAGGGGGCTACATAAGAGAGTTAAAGTTTTAGGCAGGAGGAGAGTGAAGAGAAAGATGAACCAGCTACAGGGGGTGAAAGAGAGAGGGCAAGTGAAAGATGTGAACACAGAAGTAAAGACAGTTGCAAAGGTAGAGAGAAAGGAAAAGAACAAGATACACAGGATGATGTAGAAAGGGCTGGAGTTAAGTGGATAAGAGATGAGAATTGACTTTGCGTTTAAATTCCAGGGGGTTGTAGCCATCAAGAAAGCAAGTATATTGAAGGAAGTTCCACAGGAAAAAAAAAGCTACTGGAGTAGAATTGTCATCTGCATTTGGTTGATCTAACTGTAAAAAGGTGAGACCTTGTTGCCAGCCTGGTTGCACAATTGGTAGAAAGTCAAATATAACTGCACCTATCAAAAATGTTCTTACCAATAGAATAAAAATCTTTTAATGATTTTAAGTTGTTCTCCACATATGTAAATAAACAAAGCATATAATATAGAATACATTTATTTAACTGTTTATTTATTCATTGTACAAGAGGAGTGTGAAAGAGTTCTTGGTCAAACCTACTTCCTAAATTTGACATTTGGTCAAATTTAGGAAGTAGGTTTGATTTTTTCAAACAGATTTTTTTGAAAGGGTTTTCTAGTTGGACTGAAGATTTCTCAGCACTCACTCATAAGACAAGATTTATCATAATGTTTTTTTGTCACTTTAAACATTATTTCTAGTGGATACTCATATCTGAGTAGACGTTCAATTTATTTATTAAACTAAAAATTGTATATTAGTGTCTCCTCAAATATGAGTAGACACTAAAAATAAATTAAAAGTGATAAAATGTGCCAAATTTGTTACTTTAGACATCATCTTATAATGTACATGAACAAATTGATTTGTTTCCTACAACTTCTTAACTCTTTTTAGGTTACTTAAAGCCACAAAATATTGTTAGAATATAAGGATTTTTTTTATGTAATAATGGTTTAAAGATACACATCTTAGCTGGGAGGAGAAAAGGTGGATTCATATCTTTCCAATGGATATATACAAAAGTGAATATAATGAACATAACTGCAATTGGAAACCATCTCTCCAATTAAGAATTTCGAGACATTATCAATTACACTGCCTGCACATCCACACTTAATTCACATGATATTACCAACAGAAGCAAATACAAATAGTTTTTCAAAATAAGATAATTGTGCAGACTTACACAGGAAAGAGATTTAGAAGATTACCAGTAGAGACAAGAGGCTTTTTGAAGTTTCTGATATCCCACAATTTGAGAGTGTCATCACCTACAGTGAAACAAATTTATACAATGTTAAGAGAAAAAAAAAACACACTTGCTCTCAGTGTTCATAATACTTGAGAATATTGTACACAAAGAAAACAGAATTATAAAATGGTAATTTTTCCTTTTTACTGTCATTCACACAAGACTCAAGAGCCACAATGTTAAGGGTTACTAAATGAGGTTGTTGTAAGGGTACACATGGACAGAGCAGGAAGTGCAAATTATGAGGATATGTAGGATAGATAATGGTTGACACTTGACTTAAAGAGGTTAAGATTGTAGTAACTAGAGAAGTATACTTATGGTAGTCCATTGCAACTGTTCTGAGAAGAAGCTGTCTGAATGGAACTTCCACCTTACCAATGGAATACAAAGAAAATGAGGATGAGTCAACTTAGTGTGGTGTCCTAGCTGTGAAGGTTCTGAACTGGCAGAAACAAGGAATATAGTTTGCCTCAATATCTGCCATCAAAAATATAGTAATAGAGTAGCAAGAGGCAAGCAACATTTTGTCTCTGGGAAAGAGGCTGTAGAGTGGAAAACAATTTATCACTCACAAGGTTGTACAAATGCCTTTGAAAACTCAAGATTGGAGAGTGCAGAAATGTTTCAGTATCAAGAAAAAGAAGACTAGATTTTAATCATGAAAAAGATATGAAAAATATACCAAACTTTGAAATTTCATAGAAAATTTGAGGGATTAAATGAAGAATAAGGTTACAAACGGGCAGCCAATGCAAAGGCTCTTGTGAACACTATCAAAGACGACATCTGAACCACTGAGATTTTCAGTAGAATATTGTCAAAGTCTAAGTACCAGCATACCTCATTACCTGGAAGCAGTTACCAAGGTCAAAGGTGGCTATACAAAATACTGATGTATACTGAAATTAATAGAAAATAAATTGCTTTTCATAATTTTAACATTTTTCATAGTTTGAGCATTTTTTTATTTTTATACAGTTGGAATTTTTGGTAGTTTTGTTAAAAAATGTTGAGTGATCTTAAAAAATTAGTCATGTCTGTAATTTAAATAAAGATTGACAAGAAATTTTAGTAAAACTATGAGAATAAATTTAAATTTATTTTGTGTGTAAGATGTTGATTCTTAAATCAAAGAGAAAATTACTGCGACATAATAAACAAAGGTGACTAACATAATGTACCGTCCAACAATACACAAAATGGTTGTTTATTCTAAATATCACCTGCTGAAATGAAAGTGTGTCTAATATGCCTGTGTGTCATTTATATCATCAAATACTGTCTATATTTTTAATTTTATGTTTAATGAGTTATCATATTGAACACAAATAAGAGAAAAAAACTAATATCAATTTATAAAAGTTGATATTCTAAGACGCTGTTTTGATGAATTCAATAAAAGCAATATGTAGAAAAGTTAATAATATAACAGAAGTTTATACTTCTTATGAGGTAGTATTTACATTGTTATGCATCTTCAAGGACACATGGCCCAGGTGGATAAAAGCATTGGTTAGATCCAGTGACTTGACCTAAAGAGTTGAGTGTTCAATACCTGGCCAAAGCAGTGATGAACAAACAACTTACAGCGTTGAGTTAAAGGGAGATAACTGAGACATCCAGAATTGGCATGGGTCATAGAACGAGTGATCAAAATAAAGGGTTTGGTTTTAAATTCCAATCACTTGAAGAAGACTGGAGCATACAACAGCCGAAACCTTTTAAATATGGCAGTAAAGATGAGGACAACAATCTGACAATGATAATAATGTAAAAAGAAGCAGCAGAAATTTCATCTTAACTTAACACTTTGCAACATTCATATGTATTTCATCCATTGGATATAAATGCAGTAGCATCATCTTCAATTTATAGTTCTTCAATTTATAGTTAAGTCATTTTCTTGTTGCCATCATAGGATATGACAACACTAGTGCAAAATTCAACCACAATATTGTCTGATGATCAGTGTTGCATGCAGTGACTGTACTATCATTGTTAGACAAATGAAGTCATCTACATACAGAGTGCTAAGAGTTAAAAGATAATATATCACAAATATCAGCCAGATGTGGACAGTTATTAATATTACAAGATTTCACAACTCTCTAAACATCTTCTGACCACTTCTGGAATTGATATCCTGAGATATTGCACTTCACCAGGCTGGGTTGGGGATACAATACTGGGTACCAATCTCAGGAAAGTTGATTCCTTGAAGTTATCCAGTAAATAACTGACATCACCCCAATCTTTACAAGCAGACCAAAAATGGCATACTGCTACCATATCTAGGCTGGAGCTACACAGTCCTCACTTGACTGGAGTTCAAAGGCTTTTCTTTGCAGCCTTGTAGGTGATGAATTCTTTCCCACTCTACAACCCCTTTTCCATATTCGAAAATTTGCGAGCCTCTTAATGCTCTATACGGCCTTACAAGCTACATTGCTTAGTTTCACCAGCCCTGGCCTTTACGACTAGGACTCCCCACACCATGTACACAATAGTGAATAAGTCCAATTGCCTTCATATTTCATTAGTCAGATGTAAGTTGCATACAGACAGCTTCTTTCAAAAAACTGCTATTTTGTGGAACAGACTCCTGGCAGGATGTTTACCCAATCACTACAATTTGGATAACCCCATGGTCTTCATTACTTACTTTTTCTTATGCTCATACAAGACTACACTTTATCTTGAGTGGCTCTTGGGCTTTGTATTGAGTAAACATTTTTATATAAAAAAAAAATAAACATCAGTGTAAGGCAACACATATAAGCAAGACAATGAAAATAACCAAACAAAAAAAATTTCTGTTTCATACTTTTTAAAAATGTTTGTGAAAAGAGTCTTGAAAAGTTCACTGCCAGATGCTTCATCTATATATCTTGTGCATTGTTCATGGTACACATCAATGAACAGTTCAAATATCTAAACTATTAGTGAAGGTGTCAAAACAGTCAGATAAGAAGTTTTGAAACTGGATTAAGAGAAAAATATGACAAAGCTAATTATTTCTCTGAAAGAGAAATTAAATTTTTCAAAACACTTTCAACTGCTAAATGGAATAACTCTCTGCCCCACTAATAATTCCTTTTGATACATTTCAACAGAATCAAACTAAAATTTGAAGTTCTAATCAGGTTTAAATATTTAATCCCAAATCAAAGGCTAGGAAAGCCTATACCTTCCCTATACCACTAAAATTACCAATTCTTCTTAAATAACAAACTTTCTTTAATATTTTTTACTTACTTCCTCTTGATGCAAGAACTTTACCATCATAGGAGAAGCAAAGAGATGAGGTGTCACTCCCACTCATGTGGGCAGTTCTGTTCAGCATACAGGTGCTTACCTATATTAACAGAATTATAGAGAAAAAGAAAATTTGGAAATGACAGAAAATTGTGCTTAGAGTATATCAATAAAACTAATATTAAAAACATACTATGATTTTAGTATTATTAAGACTTGTGCAAAGATTTTAATATTAAACATTTATATGCCATGTACTATATACAAGGTAGGTGCCGAGAAGTTTTCAGCCTAACCCATTTTTTAAAATCAGATCAAATGTCAGAATTTCTTTTTTATCTTTCCTTGATAAGGTTGAGAATTTTTTAGTAGTTCTCCCTTGTTACCTGTACTGATTACTACACATCATCCTACATGGCCAAATATAATAAGCACTTGCAGTTTCTCTTACAAATTAAAAAAAAATACATCAAAATTTATAAAAAAGTGGATGGAACAAGAGCCTAAACTGCTTTAGCAAAAAAAAATATTTCTTCTTGTAAAGGCAAATTTTATTCTTTAACAGCCAAAAATAATTAATCAAACAAGTTTTGTCTCAGTTGAATCCAAACCAAAACTTTCATTTTCAAGATCTTAATTGTAGAAAGAACATTTTAATAAGTGTGGCTACAACAACTTGATATTAATATCAACTGACTGTCATTTGTTACAAAAGTAAAAATTGGCTAAAGGGTTTACACTGTTTACATTATTCAGAGTGTTGTCTTTATCTTTACTGTTATGTTCAAGACCTTTCAGCCATTGTATGCTCCTGGCTTCTTCGGGTGATATTTGTTGGAATTTTGAACAAAACATTTTATTTAATCCATGGGAGTAGAGCATTCTAATTCCACGAACCATATCTTCAGATATCACAGTTTTAGTTAATTCCCCTTGATAATAATTTCAGATTTTTGTTCTCTACACTGAGGCCAGTGATTGAACTCAAGGATACAAGACATTATCAAGTGCTGGGACAACTCAAAACCAGAAAAACAATTTTTTTATAACCAAATAAAAGTAATGTATTAAGGATTAAAACCTTAATAAGTGAATATTTTTTCTTTAATAAGGTATTTGAAAAGACATTATATAAAATATGAACCAATTTTTTGATATAACTTATTTTTTATATAGTCAATCGTAAAGAAGTTTATTTTCTAATTGATATATAAAAAATAATTCAATAAAACATACTTATTTGTAATTATTTTTTAATAAAATCAAAAAATGCAAAACTAAAAGAAGAAGTAGTTTGCTTTTAATTATTCTTAAAGTAAGTTGTAATTTAATATATTTTTTAATTAAAAAAATAACCATCCTAAAATATTTTTATAAAAACAATTTAATAATTTGCAATTTACTCTATTTAAAGTAATTAAAAAATCCTGATGTTCAGTTGGCA
>JBBBDQ010002569.1:242500-280000 GCA_037127315.1 Ascarosepion bandense | reverse complement strand
GAGAGTTCTTTACGTTTACTCATCCTGAGAACCTTCACGCGTGATGGCTTACTGGTGACTAACGTGTTCCAATACTTTCCAACGACGTAGAGTATGGTTGTGCTGAAAGAAAAGAGAACTCTTTAACTTCCGCTTGTACCTTCCAGAAGTGAATTACTTCCCTTGACTTTTTCTTTCCTTCTTTCTTTATTCCTTCTAACTAAGCTGCAGATTCGCGGCGTCTTATACCTTGCTTAATTCTTAGTTAAATAAAGCTTATCTTAAGCTACCTCCGTATCTGTCTTTTTATTACAATGGTCTACAACAATCGAGACACTTCTAAAACGTATAATAGTGTTGGCAAATTAAAATGCAAATAACAATTTCCAGCATTATTTATAAAAAATAATAATAAAATATAATTTAAAACAATGTGTCCAACACTTTTTTTCCAGGCTATTCTCGTTTTTATTATATAATTTTTGTTATGCATTAAAATGTTCCAATTTCTAAAGTTATTTGTTATTGTTAAATGAATAACTATTTCTTGTTAAATTTTCGCGTTATTCGCTGCATAAAAAATGTGCTAAATAAAGAATAATGGGATGTGTCCAACACTTATTTTCCCCACTGTATATATGTATATATATATGTATGTATATATGTATATATTATGTATGCATATGTATACATATATATATATGTATGCATATGTATACATATATATATGTATGCATATGTATACATATATATATGTATGCATATGTATACATATATATATGTATGCATATGTATACATATATATATGTATACATATGTATACATATATATATGTATGCATATGTATATATATGTATGCATACATATGTATACATATATATATGTATACATATGTATACATATATATATGTATGCATATATATACATATATATACATATATATATGTATGCATATATATATGTATGCATATATATACATATATATACATATATATATGTATGCATATATATATATACATATATATATGTATACATATATATACATACATATCTATATGTATACATATATATACATATACATATATATGTATACATATATATACATATACATATATATGTATACATATATATATATACATATACATATATATGTATACATATATATATATATATGTACATTTTATACATATATACTTTGTGTATTTTGAACATGAAAGGGAGACTAGTTGCGGCTCTGGAAAAAAGAGGGTTCGATATTATATTAATACTTAAAATAAGAACCAAACCTCTAAGACAGCGCATTTCTTCTAAATCGTTATCAGCCATGTTTAATAAATTGTAAACAATTCTCTCCTCCGTTAGAGAGTTCCTCACCGGTGATAAGTAATTAATAAAGGAATAAAGGACAGAACTCGCGTCAAGATTGCGTAACCTGACTGTGAACATTAAAGGGAGACTAGCGGCGGCTCTGGAAAAAAGAGGGTTCGTTTGTGTCTGGCTTGCAGGGCAGTAATCGGATCCAAAGAAAGAAGCACTGCCATCATATAGAAAAAAAAATACTCACCGCTGTCTTAATAATCCACCTTCAGCACATTCTAAAGGAAAAAAGAGAGAGGGGACCCCCGAGTGGAATTTTTATAGACTGAGGAAATGGATTATGGTTAGAGTGTGATAGATAAAAACCCGACCGGTAGTGAGTGATGTCAATTTCTTGGCAAGAAGCTGAAGGAGAGAGAAACAGTGAAAAGGTGGAAGGAGGAAAGTGGAAGAGGAAGACGAAGAGGCGTAGCAAGAAACCAGCTGGGAGAGCTTTGGATTGAAATCCAACGGTCCCTGGTTCGATCCCTGGCTCAGCACTCATTAGAAGAAAGTGTGCAAGAAGCTATTTCGGCATAATGGGGGAATGGGTCGACCTGAAATTGATTCCAGAGTTCAGTGGCTCGACCCCAGTACTTGACTGGGTGGAAAAAGTGGAACTGCATTGTCTCTTGTCTGGTGTCAAAAACATTGAACATGTGATTCCTCTGCGTTTGTCCGGTGGGGCTTTCGCTGTGTATCAACAGCTCAGTGTTGAGGAAAAACAGAATTATGAGAGGATCAAGGCAGCCCTATACAAAGCATTTGCTATCGACCCAGCCACTGCCTGGGAGCAATTTGAGGCAAGACAATTACACCCTGGCGAAACTGTGGACATATATTTGGCCGAGCTGACGAAGTTGACCGTGTTGTTTGGTGGGCTGCCCAAGCGGGCCTTGGCATATAAATTTCTGGCGGGGCTCCCAACCGGAGCAAAACAGCTCCTGCGGACGAGCTCAAACATAACCTCATTGTCCCTTAATGACCTGGTGGACCGGGCCAGAACCGTGATGAAGGATAATTCCGAGCTGAGAGATCCGGTAATCGCCGCTGCACAATCCACACCAAGTGATGATAAACCGTCTCAGGGGCTTAGCCCGCGTGGTGGGGTCGTGTGTTATAGGTGCGATGGCCAGGGCCACATTGCAAGGAACTGCAGACGGCGACTGACAGCTGTTCGCTGCTACCGGTGTAATGAAACCGGACATATGGCCCGGGATTGTGCGGGAAACGGGGCCGGGGACAAGGTGCCGGCGTCGACCTTTCCCCAAAGCAGAAATTAGAGGCGCTTCCGATCATTCAGGTCTATGTCAACGAGACATTGTGCTCAGCACTCCTCGATTCCGGGTGCTCCTGCACCATAGTGTTCGTGGACCTCTGCCGCACTTGAAAGGAGAAGGGTGTCAGGGTAACCACCATCAGTGGAGAATCGCGGACATGTTGCGGGGTGTGTGTGATAAACATCCGTACAAGAACAGGAAACTCGGCCAACGTCGAGGCGCTAGTAGCACTCAAAAAAAACCACTGAACTTTGACCTGCTTCTAGGCTATGATGCCGTCAGAGCCCTAGGTGGTGTTCACATAACGCAGACGGGGGCAGTGCAGTTTCAGGAGAAGACCCCAGTGTGCGCAGCGCTGAGGATCGACCAGCCAGACTTTAGTGTCGAATTTGACCAGCACCAGAAGGCTTGGACCGCTTCATGGAAGTGGTCGGGAAATCAGGAGCCAGCAAAATTGCGGAACGAAGTAGCCGAGTACCATGTGCCCGACCAAATAAGGCTTGCATACGAAGAGGAGTTTCGTGAATGGATCAAGGATGGCTGGTTAATTCCTTACCCCTATGAGAAACGTGGACCTCCCAAAGGTTTGATCGCGCTGATGGCGGTTACTCAGCACAACAAAGCAAAAGTGAGGCCAGTGATGGACTACCGCGAACTAAATGCGCATGTTGATGCATTTACGGCAGATGCTGATGATTGCGCCAGCAAGCTACGAGAATGGCGCCAGCAGGGTTCCAATGTGTCCCTGCTGGATCTAAGAAAAGCGTATCTGCAGGTCCGGGTCAGCGAGACGATGTGGCCGTTTCAGACGGTGGTGTTTGCCGGCAGAAGGTACTGCCTTACCAGACTGGGCTTCGGGCTGAACGTGGCACCCCAAATAATGAAGACCATAGTCAACACTGTGTTGTCACAGCAAGAAACAATGCAAGAGGGGACATCGACGTACCTTGATGACATATACGTGAACGAAGACGTATCATCATCACGCGTAAGGACCAAACTGGCCAAGTTTGGCCTGATTTGCAAGGACCCGGAACATTTGGAGGATGGCGCCCGTGTCTTGGGCCTGAAAGTTCGAAAGGAGCGGGGGACCTTTAAGTGGGGCGCGGAACTGCAGTACCTGAAGTACCCGAAGTCTTCACGAGACGAGTGGTCTTCTCCCTGTGTGGAAAACTTGTGAGGCACCTACCAGTGTGTGGATGGACTCGTGTAGCAACAGGCACCATAAAAATGAGGGCAAGCGCAGTCACCAAAGACTGGGATGATGAAACGACGGACGATCTGCTGGTTCGCATGATGGAGACCATCGCAAGGGTAAAGCAGGATGACCCCGCAAAGGGAGACTGGTGCGTGCAGGGAGACGAATTGAGTGTGTGGGTGGATGCGAGCTCTGTGGCGATTGGTGTGCTTCTGGAGAAGAACGGAGCTGCGATTGAGGACGCCTGCTGGCTGCGACCAACGAATGATGCTGCTCACATCAACCTGGCAGAGCTCGATGCGGTGACGAAAGGCATCAACCTGGCACTCCAGTGGAAAGTCAACAAATTACACACACACACACAGATTCGCTGTATATATATATATATATATATATATATATATACATTGTGTATGTATATATATATATATATATATATACATACATTGTGTATATATATATATACACACATATACACATTGTATAAATATATATATATATATACACACACATATACACATTGTATAAATATATATATATATATATATATATATATATATATATACATACATCTGGGTTGACAGTTATTCCTAGAATAATTTGAAACATAACTGTTACCTGTAACTTTTATGATAATGCGATCGACTATATATATATATATATATATATATATATATATATATAGAGAGAGAGAGAGAGACAACACCAAACAGCAACAATGTTTCATGCTTGAACCCAATCTTCAGTCCAATCATGCGTTATGTTTTCACTTGACTATTTATACATGCCGGTAGTAAAGTCTATCGCATTATCATAATAGTTATAGATAAAAGTTATACTTCAAATTATTCTAGGAATAACTGTCGACCCAGATCTAGTTATTTGTGGTTATTTTATAGTGTTTATTCATTATTTAATTATTGATTACTTTATTATTATTATCATCATTATTTTATTACTACTACTATATTTATTTGTGTGTGCATTAGTAGTTTGTTTGTGTTTCTTGTTTATTTTATTGTTTTTCAGTGGTTGGGTTATCTTATTTTTTTAGTTTAAGGTATTGGCTTTGTCTAAAATATGTTACATTATCTGCATTGTATATAGTGCATAAATTATTTTATTGTATGTTAAATCAAGACTTAAAAATCTCCAAGTATTAAACATAAATCCTGGTTTATATTTTCATTTTTGCTTCTGCTATTTTTTCTAAAATTAAACTTTTTGGTATTTGGGTTTTGTTTTTATGTACTATTATGTAATTTGTCTTGTTTCTAGTGTTTTTGTTCACTTAAAGTTTAATATATTAAAAATATATTAATTTGGGAACAGTTTTTAAAATACATAATGTTTATATATGTACATTTTATATATTCTAAAGATTGTCATAGCCAGGGGCAATACTGGGGTCAAGCTCCTACTGTTTACAGAATGATAGTTGTCAAAGGCTATTTGAGACACATGCTAAGTCCAAAAAATGGGCAAAGGCAGGCAGCTGGCACTTTGTAACCAACTGCTTTGGGTAGTTGATTTTAAACCTCTGATAACTTGCAGTTATATCCAAACATGCAAAAGACTATGGAATTAAATTCAAATAGAAAACTCAAAATGGAAGCCTGAAGGAGACTTCAACACTGATAAGTCTCTGGCAACTCCTGCAGCCAAGCCATCTCCAAATGTAATGCCCTGTATTCCTTTGGATTGTGTCAGTATGGCATCATACCATCAGGACTATATAGTGGTGAGGTTACTCAATTTTCATCAAGTCTAAATTTGAACCAAACTCGAGGCTACCTTTATCGTCTGAGATAAACAGATATTTTCTATACCAACATGACTTGGAATCCAGGCTAAGATAACTGATTTTTGTCATTTAACTTTTCAGTATAGGTTTCTAGTATGTCTAAGATGTATGGATATTTGGTTTCTCCTTCTTTCAGAGCTACAAGATATGAAAGAGAACCTATTTTTATATATCTTGGGGATCTATAGAATATAACTGAACTTAAAGAAACTGTCATAAATGAAAAAGAAAATACATGGTGATTTCAATCAAAACAGGAATGCAGAAAAATAAAAAGTGTATTGTGTCAAAGACAGAATATAATTTAATTAATAATGCAGAAACAATGTTCAAAGCCAGAAATAGAAATGAGGAAAAAATTAAACTATGGAACACAGGAAAGTGATGACAGCAAAATGAAATTGACCAAAGGCAATAATGGGTGTACCTGCCCAGAGATGACATAATAACTTGAAGCTCGACAGACCTGAGAAATACAAAACCAGATTTTCCTGGGTCAGAAGAAAGACAAAGCCAGAGAACTCAAAGAGAATGCAAGGAAGACAACTCCAGTCCATCTCTCCCTTGTATGTGCACTTTTCTGACTATTCTCTACACACAACTGTCACTGAAGAAAATAAACAGATTAAATTCATATTTCCATGTATATGTTGTTGTTTTGGTTATCCATCAAAACAATCATCATCTTTGTTTTCCAGGTTACAATATATATCATTTTGCTGCGTGGAGACTTGCTATTTTTTGAGAAAAAAAAAACAGATTGAAAACAAACTTGGTTGTAATCTGCAAGAACACTAGAGAGTTGCAAAAAAATATCAAGACAAGGTAGGTGACATTTTTTATTTATCCATGTGTGCTCTGTTCATGTTTTTGCCATAAAAAAAGTTGCTAGTTCAGACAAAGACTAAGAATAATAGAACAGCATACTTTTTGCAAATGTGTGCAGAGTCTGGCCCTGGAAATAGGAGGTATGGTTTTTTTTCAAGTATATTAAATTGGGTGATGAGCTCATACGAAAGAATTAAAATTGAGAAAAAGATGAAGTTATAGTCATAGAAAGTGGTGTTGAATGAAGAAATAAGTCTTGTAAAACGTGAAAACATTTTTCAGACTCTTCCAGTGGTTAAGTTCAGTTTCAGCTCCAGCCAGTTGTAGGCAGATGAAAGCCATCATTGGAATTACCTCCTATCGCCGTTTTGTTAGAATATAAGAAAAGCCACAGTAATTAAGTTCTGTGAAATTAATCGGGAGTATAATAACAACTACAGGGAAAGAAAGTTAAACATGAGTGAAAAGTTTTGTTATGGATTAAGATGTTGGAGAAGAAAATAGTGCTCAAAAAAGAGGAATAGATTAGCTTCCTTATGGCATAGTGAGTAGTAGTTGCAGTTGTTTGGAAAATGTTCAGATGTGGTATTTAGAGTGAGATGGGTCCATTCTTTTTTTAGATTAAGTTAGGTGGGACCTTAGAACTATAAGAGTTGCAACTAATCCTCTGATCAAAACACGTGCCAGCATCATCAAATACAGTAAGATCAAAAATATGAAAACTGGCTAATAAAAAAAAAAAAAAATATATATATATATATATATATATATATATTTATATATATAAACATTGTTTTGAAAATATTTTATTGTTTTCAAAGTTAAGGATGTGGGCAAAATTCTCAATATCAGAAAATGTAGAAACAGAATTATATGTATAGTAAAATAAATATTATTGCATTAAAGGAATGTAATTGTTTTGAAAACCAGCATGGCCAAGGTCAGATAACATGAGCCTCAAAATGTTTGTAAACAATGTCTAAAAGATGACAGTCACTTATATAAGAGATGGATTAGTAGTAAGAAGAAGACAGTCGGCAGTTCAGATCAGAACCCAGACTGAGAAAAACACAGGGAGAACAGCAGTTGAGTCCATGGCTGCTGGCTGGCTCAATGCATGTGTGATGACCCCTCCAACCCCACCTCCTACTCTACAGCCACATCACCTGAAGAGAAAATAAAAAATATGTTGCATACATTTATTTATATACCTGCGTTGATGTTCATCAAATTATCATTGTGAAAAAGACATCCGATTTTATGAGAGAAAAGTTAACAAGTTTTGAGACCCTGCTGTTGAATTAATAATCATTGTTCCATCAAAGGGTATACAACACTATGAATATGATGAATTTCTTGTTGTTTGAGTTTTTAATGAGTTCAATAGTCATCTTAATGGCTTTTATCTTAATTGTAAATATGAAAGCTTGACTTTGCAGTCTAATCTATTTAAGAAACCATCTGTCCATGGCTGCTACTCTCATATTATTTGAAATTTGAAACCCACCAGTATATACTACTCAATATTTGTGTTTTAGTTCAGCAAATTTGCTTCTATTTATGACGTTATTTGTGGTGTTGAGTTAGTGTTAGGTCTATATGAAATTTGTCAAGTGGCTTGGAAGTGTTAAGGGGAATTATGATATCCTTAACACTTAAAAATACCCTTGGAAAAGGTCTGAATTCATTATGTCTCCCCACACACAGCTGTGGATTAAACAGAAGGGTAGATGGGTCCACTAACCTCTGCTAGCAACCAGTCTACAAATTGTCACAAAATAAAAACACCCATTTTACACTACATCCAGACTTCAAAACTGAATGAATTTTTAATACAAATTTTCACCAAATACAAAGTTCAAAAGCCACCAAATTATTGTATAAACCTGATTAACAAGTTAATACTTACAAATTTCCTGTTGCAATCCCACAGTTGAATAGACCCATCTTGACAAGCAGCTGCAATGTAGCGTCCATCTCGTGAATACGTGCAAGCAGTTGCATTGGTTTTACGCCCTTGTTGGTTCTTTGTTTTGATAACAACACGCTGTTGGTATTCATTGCCAATGTCCCAAAGACGGACAGTTCTAGAAGATAAAACAAAATGCGAATTGAAACAGTAATAAAAAAAAATATATTTCTCATAAGGTTCACAAACGATCTTGAGCCAGACTTGCTGAAATGCAACAAATAAGTTTTAAAATAATTACAATTCAAGATAGATTATACAAATAAGCTGTCTTAGCAAGTATTAATTGTATAGACATAGAGAAAACAGTGTCATGGGAAAATAGTGAGTCTAGTAAACTATTACTAGTGTAGATAGAGCCTACTTTTACTTAAAATATGGTCACAAAAGAAAACGCTGAATTTATTTAGCATGGTTACTTTTATTAAATTGCCAAGTTGTTTTTTTTTTCCAGAATTTATTAAGATAAGTTTCTTTTTCATTTGGTATAAAAACAATAAAATAAAAAAAATAGCATCTTTAAACGGATAAAATATATTTGCAGTTCAAATGTATAAAGTAAAAACTTTATTTTTCAGCAATGTTTAATCTTTGTACCTACAAAAAAGAATTGTGTCTCAAAAAGACAGTTATTTTCTTGACACTACTACTCTTGACATCCTCTGCAGTGTTTATTTACAAGATTATAAAATATATAAACCAAACACAATGTGATATTTTTATTTACTATTTTATAAAGAAATTAATTTGAAAATAAATCTTATTATTCAAAATATTTATAACAAAAATTGTCAAAATATGTAAACCAATGACAATGCAAGATTTGTAGTAAAAATTAAAAACATTCAGTAGTTATACACAAGGAAAACTTTATCTACCCATTGGATAGGGAGATACCTAAATATTGAGTTTTTGTGGTCTCACCTAAAATCTAAAATTAAAAGAATGTTTAGTTCAGAGGAAAAGATGCTCTCAACCTATTTTAGAGAATTTATGTGGCAAGAGGAAAAAATGCATTTATTAAATTTTATAATTACAGTTACTCATCATTATGTGTTTAAATTTTCTTGTTTTTATAAATTTTGATTAAAAAAATATTTTCATATTTATTTCTTTATAAAATGATTAATAAATTTTCCATTACTGCTGGTTCACATATTAGAGTAGATAGATCTATCTACTCCAATAAATAGATCTATCTATCACCCAGTTCACACTCCTCCCACGTTTATTGAACAGGTTAAGAGGCTCATCCCTTGTTCCCTGTTTAGGATGTGGTTTCCGGCTTTCTCTTTTCCAATCTTCACTTTGTTTTTTTTTTCAATTGGAGTAGATAGATCTATCGCCCGGTTCATACTCCACCCACTTCTTTTGAACAGGTTAAGAGGCTCATCCTTTGTTCCCTGTTTAGGATGTGGTTTCTGGCTTTCTCTTTTCCAATCTTTTTACTATTACGTAGCCCCCTGCACATCAGTGGCGTTACTGCCTTGCTGGGGGTGATATGATTAAAAAAAAAAAAAAAAAAACATTTTTATAATCTTGTAAATATATAATTATTCTTGTAAATAATCAGTCTATTATTTTTGTTGTCAATTCTCAAGAATCTCAAGAATAAAAAGAATGTATAAATACACTTTCATAAGTTTCGGTTTTGTTCAAATCATCACTTAAACGTTGCCAAGTGAGTGAAGGGTGATTACAGTAACAATTGTGTTAAGGGAATTTTTTAGCCATGAAGGTTAAATATTTTTTTCTTTGTATTTAAGTCAAAAAACTACCAAATCACTGCATAAAATTTGTTCTATTGAAGATTTCATTAAAATTTGTTTTAAGATTGTAAAATTTAAAAGTTTTACAAAGATTGACTGAAATTGAAGTGCTGGAAAAACAAAGGCCTCTTAACACATTTAAAAAATGTGCTTTTATTAACATCCCTTAATGTCCATTTCCATTCTAGTATGAGTTGTATAGGGTTTTCTTGATGGCCTCGTAATTGAGCCAGCATGAAATATTGGAGCGAGTTTTACAGCTGTATGTCCTTAATAATACCAACTCGTTTTAGAAACAGGAAACTCAGTGCTTTTATTGAGACACCATCTCTAGAAAGATTACCTATCAAGGTTAGAGTGTTCAGTTTACCCTACTCTACACAGAGTAGGTGTCAGTCAGTTAAATGCAATACGTGAAACACGCTTGGGCAATCATGTCTCAAAAGAGACATGACTGACTGGGCAGAAGATTATCCCGCAGTAGGTTGCCATTGCTTTCGGCAGTAGACTGGTTGCCAGCCAAGGCTATAGAATCCAATCTGTCCTGTTATTTAACCCATAACTGGAAGGAAGAGACGGATTAATACCTTTCCCAAGGATATTTGCGTGTAAGAGGAGGTGTAGAGGGTTTTATTTCAGAGATTTCCTTCTCTTAGACAAGTTACTATCCAAAGCTAAAGCCTAACTTTTCTTTTTCACTTAAATGACCCCAGTTTGGGAGTTAACTATTTGCATATAGCTGGAATCCTAACAGGTGCTACCACTCTCGGTCAGGTTGGACTTGGGAACAACAACAATTAAGAGGTGGTTCTATGCTTCTATGATATGTAGTTTATCATTATGCAGGACAATTACAGTTATTAAAAGAAATTTTCTTTAAGCAGTTACAATTATCAAAAAGAAAATAGAGGAAATCAATAGATAAATAGGAAAACGATTTTTTCTACTGTTCTCTTTGTTGAACTGCTTAAATCAAAAAGCTCTTTAAAGTACAAATCATGCAAACTGGATTGAAAAATTTTTTCCTGTGGATGAAATAAAAGGTTTAGTTCAAAATTTTAAGGTTACTGACTTATGACCGGCACATGAAGAAGTCCAGAAGATACATTGTGAGTATAACAACCAAGATAAGAAAGCTTGTCTGAATATAAAGGTATATAATTTCTCATATCAATGATATGATATTTAAGCTTTCAATAAATGGGAAGTGATCTTTACAATTTACTTTACAATCAGTGATCTTACCTGGCCAACTATTAAAGACTAATTTCAATCAAGTACCACAGATACAAGAATCACTTTGAATAAAACTGACCAATGCTGTTAATTATATAGACACAGAGCAAGCTCCTTGTTCTGGGACAATAGTAGCAAGCAAGTCTAGCAATTAGCAGTGTGTAGTAAACACCTATACAAATATGGAGCAATTGAATGCAAAATATGAAATATAATGTTAGAAGAAATGCAGTGTTATATTCAAAACAAAAAAGAGCAGGGAGGAGTGTGAACTTATTGCCTGGTTCACAATCCTCCCTTATCTACTGAACAGGAGTAGAGGTCCTCTTTAGGACTAGGTTTCCAGTTTCTTCTAAAGTCTTCTCATCCTCTTTCACTCCCAGAAGATTCTTATGTTTAAGTGGTATTATTGCCTTGCTTGAGGTGAATTGATTAAAAAATAAATAAAAATGAGTGCATGAACATGTGCTGTATGAGAATTAAACAAAAGAAAAAATAATAAACTCACCCATCATTTGCACAAGTCATAAATTCATGACGCTCTTTTGGATTCCAACAACCAGAATTCAACATTGCAACATGTCCCTAAAAAAATTTTTTTTTAATCCTTAATGATATTTTCAAGCAAAATAAAAATAAATAAAAATCACTTTTAACCTTTTTACTATTAAAAAAAAATCTTATATTAAGTTGCCATGAAAAATGTTTTCATATTTGATTCACAATAATTTTACTTCATAATTCTGAAAAAAATTAAACACAAATTTCTATAATTCAATGTTCATATTCTCTTATGAAGAAAAATTTAATCTTGCCCACCAGACAGCAGATAAAATCAGTACTTTTCATATTACAATGTTCTAAAGAAGGTTGCATAGTCACTTGAAATTGAAGTTGAAAAGTCACAGTGAAATTGATTAGACAGAACTATTTGGAAGCAGCTGATAGTTGTTCTAGCACAAAGTAACAAGTCATTGTGACCAAGGTTTTGAGCATGTTGGCTTTGTTCAGACTATTGATCATGCCAGATAATGTGCTCTCTCCCAGAAACTGTAAGATTTACTCAATATAAATGTAGTGTAAGCCACACATAAGCTCTGTAGGAGTTGAGCAAACAAATGTTGCCTAATAAGCAGGCATCCTCAGATATGAGCAGGCAGCCATTATTATTGTATGACTATACAATATAGCTCAATGGGATTAAATTTTACCTTCAGCTCTTTGAATGTTGTCTTCAGTAAATAAAAGTGTGTGTAGGGGGGAAACAGTGAATAAACTGAACAAAAACCAAAAAAAATGGAAGAATAAACAATTAAAAAAAAAACTACAAATGACAAGCATTTCTGTCATTATCATTTATGACTCAACTGCATATAACAAAAGTTTCTGTTGTGATTAATGAGTTAAATGATCCTGCAAATCATTTTGATGAGATAACTTTGCCAGTAAAATAAATGGATAACACTGACCTTAGTATTTGCCATGTCAGCAATATATTGATCTCCTTTGACACATTCCAGCTTCTCAAACCCATCTCTGTCAAGAACTTTGGCTTGTGCATTGGCAGCAATCACCAGAATGACATCTCCAGTGGTGCTGTACTGAAGATTACGGATCTGGTGGCTGTAAATGAACACAAATATAAATTGTTGTGAGTATTTGAAAGAAGTAAAAAAACTTTTAAGAAAAGTTTAAACCTGACATCATCTAATCTATGAAAAAGTGTGGGGTCATGTTTACTGAAATCAACAAAATACATAAAGAATAGGAAGTGGTGCAGAGAGAGAAAAGAGTAGGAAGAATGGGAAGCAGGGGAGGGGGGAAAAACAGGAAAAATGGAAAGTGAGAGGGGGGAAGAACAGGAAAAATTTTTTTGAAAGTTTGGGCATTCATTCGGTTCCAAATGTATTAGGTTTTTATGAGTTCGTTGTACTTGTCTATTTGATAGGTAATATTTGTATTTGTCTTTACTACTCTTGCAGGATGTGCATTGTGGTGCAGTGGATATCAGCTCAGAACGAGAAATCGTGGGGGAGGGGCGAGTTCGAATTACAGTTGAATTCATTGCATTCACTTATGCACAAATACCCTTAGGAAAGGTATTAATCCATCTTTTCCTTCCAGTTATGGGTTAAATAACAGGACAGATTGGGTTCTATAGCCTTGGTCGGCAACCGGTCTACCGCAGAAAGCAATGGCAACCTACTGCGGGATAATCTTCTGCCCAGTCAGTCATGTCTCTTTAGAGACATGATCGCCCAAGCGTGTTTCACGTATGGCACTTAACTGACTGACTGACTACTCTTGCATAAGATTTATTCTTCATATATCCTTCGACTATCTTTTTTGCCTCTGGGAAAGGAATATTTTTTATATTTTATTCCTAGGATTTCCTTTTCTTTCTTCCAGTGTTCACATGTTTTGGAGAAAGCTGAGTGGTTCCCTTAGTAATTTATACATTTAATTTCCTGATATTCTTCTTCATCATGGTTTTTTTCTTTTGAGCCACATTTGATGCATGTGGAGTGTCCTCTACAGATGTCTTTATGATGCCCAAATTTATGACATTTGAAGCATCTTAGAAAATCTGGAATGTATATTTCTACGGGTTCTATATTATATCCTATTTTGATTTTTGGAGAGATTTGAGATGTATTGAAAGTGAATGTGTGTTTGTGGGTATCTTTTCATTATTTTTCTTTATAAATATTCTTTTGTGGTCAATAATTCCCTGACTGCTCATTGAGTTCAAGGTTTCTTCTGGGGTGGCGAGAGATAATTCTCTGCTTCTGACTACTCCTTTTGATTGATTTAATTCTTTATGTGGATTAACTTTGATGTTTATGTCATGAAAGGTTTTCATTTTTTCTATTTCCTCGCTTTGATTTTTGTTTCGATTTCTGCCATTAGGTTTCCATCTCTTGTTTTAACTGTTTTTGGATTTATCATATTGAATAATATTTTTCTATAAGGAAAGGGGATAGTTTTGACATGGGTTTTTCCCCCAGGGCTTTTATCACATAGAATCTAGGGAATTCCATGTTGATTACTTTTTCACTATCTGAGTCAGATAGGGCACGTTTGGGCTTTTCATTTTGATTCATCATGTATCTTGTTTCTTTTTTTTCACTGTCTGTGCTCCCCACCCACATCAGAGCCTGTTATTGGGACCTGTTGAGGGGGAAACCCAAATGCCTTGACAAGTCAGGGCTACACAGAACAGTATACTAATTCACTCAAAACATCTGTCACCATGTTCATTAAACTGCCCAAAATTTTAGCTTGGTTTGCTGCCATGTCTGGGCTCATGTTTTTCACGTGATGATTGACCCTCAGCCAGCGCCTTCTAACATCTACTCTTTTAGTTGAAATATTCTATAATTTTTTGGCAGGTGGGAAGTCACTTTCATTTTAGTGTTTGCTTCATATTTCTAGTTTTATTTTTGATTTCTTGGAAGTTCATTTGGAAGTAGATATTAGGGCTTGACCTGACCAGCTGATTGATATTCTGATGCCCCACTAAGAGGGCAAATAATGGAAAGTGGGGAGGGGAAAAGAGCAGGAAGAATGGGAAATGGGGAGAAGGGGAAAGAGCAGGAAGAATGGGAAGTGGGGGAGATAAAAAAAAATAGGAAGAATGGGAAGTGGGGAAGGAGAAAAGAGCATGAGGAATGGGAAGTGGAGGAAGTTAGATTAATTAGCACTGAAAATATTTTTGCATTTCAAAATCCCAGCAACAATAAATTACTTATTCTAAGAATAAATCCATCAGAAAAAACAGGGGTAATTTTTTTTCTTCTCCTGGTATAAAGAGATATTTCTCTTTCCTTAAAGACTGTACACATGATGATTCCACCCTCCACTTATGTCAAACATTGTATCCCTAACAAAAACAGCATGAGCTCAATAGTTAAAAACAACACTGAGAATGATCATTTTTTAAAAGACAGTAAATTCATCATTTAAATTGAAATTACAGTTATTCTACATTTCAATTTTTTTTTTCAAATTTGACATTTCATCTGATATGAGAGATTGTTCCTTTTTAGAAAATTAATCAGCAAAAGAAAATAATTTTCTGATCCAAAATTCTCAATTACTACCTTTGATAACTTTGGTCTGCAAAACTATTTTTAAAATACCTGAAATATTCTTTTTAACCCACTTGTAAACACTTACCTTTCACATGGCCTTAATGTTCTGAAAGGTTTCAAAGAGGAATCCATGCCTGAAAAATCCCAAAATCTGATATCACAATCATATCCTCCTGTGACAAGACGCGCACCAGAAGGATCAAGGGTCAATGCTGAAACCTAAGAGAAAAAAGTTGGAAAATATTACAAGTTTCAAATAAAAGCTATATAAGTGAAAATTATTTCAATGTGTGCATCTAAAATTTAATTATAATTACCAAACTACCAGATTATTTTTCATGAAAAATTCACTTAATTAGTAATACACTGAATTTTCCTCATTAAATATTACATTGTCTTAGTGAACTGAACAACCTATCAATCCATGTTAGATTTGTCATTTTGAAATCTTTATTATTATACCTGTGCCTCTGACTAAACAGTGACCAGGTTTATACTGAAGTCTGCAAATATCCATTTTACATCTATATTGATTGACAAGGCAAGAAGAGGAGTACAGTTTGTAATTATTTTACAAAAAATCAGTCACAAAAGTTAACCAATTTCTGATATTTGTTTTAATCATTCAAGAGTTGGCATGTAATTTAAAATTAGTCTATAGAATTCTTTTTTGACTATTAATATATGTATGTGCTGATATCAAAATCCAAATGATATATGCCAGAATATGTATATATCGTTTGTTATGATGTACGTAATGTGAAAGATACCACCTCGTTTGAGGAGAAAAGGTGGACATGTATGTGCATAGATGTTCACATTTTTCTTGTATATATATGTGTAAATTTTTATGTGAGTACATGGATGAAATAAGGCGAGAGTGCGCAGAGATAAGAAATTGATATGTCTATGTAGAAAGGTTTGTGTATGTATATACATATCTATATACACAGGCAGGAGTGAATATATGTATGAGGGTATGTGGGTAAATATATGCATATTTAATGAGTATATATGAGGTTTGTTAGTATACTTACATAAATATGTGTTAGTATTATTTATACATATATAATTCCATTCTTCCTAAATATGTGAGTGTGTGAAGAAATAGTTACATGTGAATATTGATGGATGCATGCATGAATGATACATTTGTATGTACACATATATATAAGTAAGGACATATCTGTAGAGAAATATATGTATGCATGTGTGTAAGTATGCAAATATATGCATATTTTCTGAGTATATGTGAGATTTGTTAGTATATTTGCGTAAATATGTGTTACTACTAATTATACGCATATAAATCCAGTCTTCATATGTGAGTGTGCGAACACAATATTTACATTTCATTATAAAAGTGAAAATTATCCAAAATGGAATTTTTTTTTATGTTGTAACATAACAAAAGCAAACTAAAGATTCTCGAGGCAAAAAATCTTAAGCCATCAATTAATAGAGTCAGCGATGAATACTGTAGTAATATTCTAAAATGTTTGTAAAAAGAACAGTTTTTACATGCAAGTGCATAACCATGACATCACAATAAAAAAAATTCCATTTTGGATAATTTTCACGTTCTCATGAATGCTAAACAATTTGTCAACCATTATATTTGAAGCAAGAAGAAAATTTACAGTAGTTTTTAGCAACACAATTTTGCAGCTATTTTTTTGTTACCACAACTCACACTCCTGAAATGATCTTGGAAAGAGTTTGAAAGTACTTGGGAACATCAAGAAATGAATTATAAAATCATCTGTCAATGTGACAGCTCATTTCTTACATCTTTCAATTATAACACATGAAAGATTATCTGTGAGTATGAACGGATTTTATTAAAAATAAGCAGACACAATGTTTGCAATTTATTTAATCTTATATATATCGCTCGTTCCGTAATGAATTAGAGCAGTCTGACTATTGGGCATGTATAATGATAGTGTATACGCTAAAAAAGTCTGCCTTCTTCTACCAAGTGCCCATAGCCCAGAGGTAGAATCACCGCCTGACACCAATTCAGTCGGGTTTCAATCCTGGGTTAAAAGCAATCGAAATCTAACCGTACTGATGAGCTGTGATACAGCGAAACAGATCTGTCTGTGGATGACTATATATATATATATATATATATATATTATAAATTATATTTTAGAACATGGCGTTGTGGTGCATTGGATATCGGCTCGGAATGAGAAATCAGGGAGCCGAGTTCGAATTCCAGCCAAATTCATTGCATTCACTTACGCGCAAATATCCTTGGGAAAGGTATTAATCCGTCTCTTCCTTCCAGTTATGGGTTAAATAACAGGACAGACTGGGTTCTATAGCTTTGGCTGGCAACCAGTCTACTGCAGAAAGCAATGGCAACCTACTGCGGGATAACTGCCCAGTCAGTCATGTCTCTTTTGAGACATGATCGCCCAAGCGTGTATCACTTAACTGACTGACAATCATTCTCTCTCTCTATATATATATATATATATATATATCCGCTGCAAAGGTACGATTGTTTCGGCATTGAAACTTCAATGTCTCATCAGGCGGTGTGTAAAGTAATGGAAATCCTCTTTCCTTATATTTATTTACTTTTGTTAGAGGTGTTGGTTGGGGTTAGTGATAGGGGAATAAATCTCTGACCATTGGAATGTTTGGAGAGGGTGTTTTTTAAGTGGTTGATTAATGAGATTCTTTGATTTGTAGACAGTTGTAAGTTTTTATTACCTAGTGACTAGACTATATCCTTATGGATTTTTTAGAAGAGCCGGTAGTGGTTGGCGCAGATATTTTTAATTTAGGCAGAGTCTTTATAATTAATGTATATTTTGTATATTTTATCTTAACGTATTTTGTATATTTATGTAATTTTGTATATTTAATCTTAATTAAATGTAATTTTGTATATTTAATCTTAACTTTGGATTTAGGGAATATATTTTTTTCTATTAAATTTTTAATTTTCAATTATTAATTAGATCATAATTTGATCATAAATTCTAAAGTAAAGTTTAATATTCATAATTAAATTAGAAATTTTTCTCTAAATAAAATTTAGAATTCTATAGAAGTAATCAATTTACTAAATTATAAGGTTAAGTAAGGTTAATAACTATAATTAGATTAATTATATATACTGTCCTTAACACACACAAAACTTCAACTATTTCCTTAAATACAAACTCCCACCACATACACAATTGACTAGATATAAGAATAGAAATTTAAAATTAAATATTTAATAGAAAAAACGGTTTCCAAGGATATATATACACTCCCAATCAAAAATTTAAGACAACTTAAAAATCTTTAAAAACAAATTTTTTTTACAGATAGATTTTAAACTCCTCCCACTTAAGGTTACCAATACTACAATCTAAAAGGTTATGGAAACAAAAAGCTAACATTTTATTTAGAAATTTACATTTTTATAAAATGAGACGATTTACACATGATCAAAATTATAAGACCAGAGACAAAAATTCTACGAAATTGTACAAAAAGTGTATGAAAATATTCAACAACCAAATTTAATAATGAAGTCTACCTTCACTGCTTTTGATGACTTCAAAAATTCTGTCAGGCATGCTAGAAATAAGCGTTTCCATTAATGTGCGGGGGATGTTGCTCCAGCTTCTGAAGATGGCTTCAGAAAGTTCATTTTTTGTTGAATATTGTTTGCCATTTCGATAAACATCTCTTGTCATCCATCCCCAAACATTTTCAATTGGGTTCAAGTCAGGTGAGCATGCAGAATATCCCAAGAGATGGACCCATTTTCTTGTAGAAAGGTCAAGGTCCATCTTGCAACATGGATTGCAGCATTATCCTGTTGGAATAACCATCCATCCCCACACAAACGATGGCCCTCCGTCATCAAAGATGCTTTTTGTATCATGTTAACACAACCAGCCGCTCTGACGACCCTGCATCACCTGGAGCTCCATCATCCCTCTGTAAGAAAAGGCACCCCATACCATTAGGGACCCTCCACCACTATGACGTTCAGAGAAAATTTCAGGAGGCATGTTTTTGTTATACCAATATTGTTGGAAGCCATCCGGACCATCAAGATTGAATTTTTTCTCATCAGAAAACAGGACTTCCTTCCACTTCTCAACGACCCATGTTTGCTATTCATGACCAAACTTGAAGCGGCCCAACTTGTGACGTGGAAGCAGCCGAGGAATTTGTTTACGCTTTTTATTTACCATGCCTTTTTGTCTTAAGTGTCATCTGATGGTTACGGGACTGCAATCAGCATCTGTGACTGGCTTAATTTGACTAGAAGAAAGTCCCTCGTCTTTCATAACAACCCGTCTTATTCTCCTACTCAATGCAAGAGAAAATTTTGGGGCCTACCAGAGTATTTTGCTTTTCCATAATTCTCACTGTTCTTTAGAAAGTTGCAAATCACAGTTTTACTGCGATTTACCTTAGCTGCGATCGCCCGCTGTGACAAACCTTGCTTTTGGAATTCTAGAATTCGAGAACGCTCAACTTTGGTAAGTTTGCTTGCTTTAGGCATGGTAACACCTTTACGCAGTGATTGCTAATCTCTAACTGAACTAAAAACATTGGAATTGCCATAGATCTAACAATTTATACCCCTGGTCTTATAATTTTGATCATGTGTAAATCGCCTCATTTTATAAAAATGTAAATTTCTAAATAAAATGTTTGGAATGTAGCTTTTTATTTCCATAACCTTTTAGATTGTAGTATTGGTAACCTTAAGTGGGAGGAGTTTAAAATCTATCCATAAAAAAAATTATTTTTAAAGATTTTTAAGTGGTCTTAAATTTTTGATCAGGCGTGTACATAAACATACACACATGTACACACACAGAGGACATTTCTTAACCATGCAGGACTTATGGTCAAACAAAGCCCAAAATATTGCTTATGAATATACATTTTTCCCGATTTTTTGAAGAATTCATATCTGCTCTGTTTTTGTATCTTAATGTAAACAAAAACAATTTATTTTACAAAATTTGTTCTGACATAATTTTAATTTATTTGTTTAGACATTTTTTTTTTTTTTGGTGGGGATACTTATATATATATATATATATATATATATAAATTGTCATGTCATCTGTACTTGGCAGGTTAGCTGTTAATCAGCAGCCATTGATGTGATTCATTTAGAAATGTGAATTGAGAATTCAGAAGAAAAAAAGTAACTTACACTTTTGTTTCCATGGGCTAAAGTAATTTCTAAAGATTGTGGAATGCTCTGTTCCATTGTCTAGAAATAGAAAAATGTGATCAAGTCAAGGGGGGAAAAAAAAAAACTATTTCAAAAGTCAAATATAAAACATGAGAAAAAAAATCTTAGGAAAATTTAACCCGCAAGTTGCAGGGGAAAATAGTGAGTCACCTATGCAAAGGAGACGGACATGCAGAAAGAAATAATAGAACTCACAGGACAAAGAACATGATGAAGAGGGTGTATAAAATCCAAGGATGGAACGATTATATTGGAGAAAGAGGAAATACTCCAGCGATGAAAAGAATATATAAAAGATCTCTTCCACAACAAGAGCGAGCAACTGATAGTAAAAAAAGATGCTGGCAGACCAGAAATACTAAAATCTGAACTGAAAGTTGCAATGGCCAAACTGAATAGGAACAAAGCAGCTGGACCAGACAACATTGTAATAGAGATGTTGACAGCCTTATAAGATTTTAACAGAGAAAATTACGAAAAAAATAAATGAAATCTACAACAGTGGTGTAATACCAGATGACCTAAGCAAATCAATTTTCATAACTCTGCCTAGGAAGCCATGTGCAATTGAATACGAACTCCACCAAACAATCAGTTTGATGAGCCACATAACGAAACTCATTGTCTGAATCCTGATGAATAGTTTGCAAAGCAGAATCAGACCGGAAATAGGACAAGAACAATGCAGTTTTGTCAAGGCCACTGGAACAAGGAAAGCAATATTTGTACTTAGGATGCTATCAGAAAGGGCGATACAAATGAAAAAGGAAGTTTATCTGTGTTTTGTAGACTATGTCAAGGCATTTGACAAAGTATGCCACAAGGAATTGATAGAAATGCTTAGCAACCTCAACATATTTGGCAAAGACATCAGAGTAATAAAGAACCTCTACTGGAAGCAAACTGCCTGTATACGGACAGGAAACAAATTCAGTAGATATACAAAGATAGAAAGGGACGTAAAACCAGGATGTGTCTTTTCACCAGATCTATTCAACTTGTACAGCCAGACTATACTGAGAACCTTAGAAGTTATGCCAGGATTCGTCATTGGCAGTCACAATCTGAACAACACAAGATATGCAGATGATACTGAGGTTTTAGAAAGGATAGAAATGAAAAGGAAATTAATACTGAGCATCAGGAAGAGACAAATGAAGTTCTTGGGACATGTAATGAAGAAGGAAGGCTTGGAGAATCTGATACTAACAGGTCAGATAGAGGGGAAAAAGAAACAGGGGAAAGCAGCAGATAACATTTGAAGGTGGTTTAAGTGGAGTAACAAGAGGAAGCATGCTAAGAGCTACCAGGGATAGAGGGATGTGGAAAGCCATGATTGTCTACATCCTGAAGTGACATGGCAAAAAGAAGAAGAAGAAAGAGATGACAGAACAATGACTATAAAGACAAAGTGTGTGTGTGTGGGGGGGGGGGGATAAATGGTAAAAATTACTTATTACAACAAAAAAAATAAAGTCATCCAAAGCCCTGATTACCAATATTAATAGGCACACAATAATCCCACTTTAATGTGAGTTTTCTTTTTTTTTATTTAAGATTTATTATTGCAAGTTTTAGTATTTAGCTATATTTTGTATAAAACAAAAACTCTGAGTCTTTCTGCCAATTGCAGGTTTTGTATCTACCACTCCAAAACTTTGTTACATTCACATTGTGTGTAAGCCAATTCTTCTCACAGATCAGTGTTCTTTTGAAAGACTATCAATATTTAAACATACGCCACTGATAATAAAAAAAAGTTTTGGAATTGTGGTTGCCAAACTCTGCACAGTTTACTTCATGTCTCTTACTGCTGACCGCTAACTCCACTATTTTGGTTGCTCAGATAAATTTAAGCCCATTATTTTCACAGTTCTGTATTAAAAATCAGGAAGAAAAGGATTGTCACTGATTTCATTGATTTGTTTTCTATGGCTTACCAATCTTTGCAGGTTAATTAAAGCCAGAAAATATTTTTACATTTTTGGCAGATAATAATGGTTTAGTGATACAAGTCTTGCTAATTAAGCCATAGGTAGAAGGAGAAGAGGCAGATTCATACCTAATCAGAATTTGATATAAAAATTTTATGTGGATATAAAGTGGGAACTCAATTCTACATTACAATCATTATGTAAATTGATCTCTCACTTTCAGCCTACAGTAGTTTCTGTACTGTTAGGACAATTAAAAAATATTCCAAGGGAATTAACCCTTTCCTGATCCAAAACAGAGTACCTCCCTTTTCACCTCTGAAAGTGGGTTCACGCGAGTCACGTGATCAACGCAACATTCAGATGTGAGACGTGCAAATCAACAGACTTGGAATATGGCCGTCAATGGTTAAGAACCCATGTATATTCTCCTGCCCTAATGGTTGTGACACACTTGGGACTGATTCTGTATGTACCTATGTTGTAATGTTCTCAGTGTAAAATAAATGTATACTTCCAGTCAACTGGGAGTAAATATCTACTTTTCTTCCTATTTGACTTTCACCGAGACCATTACAATTTTAACGGACATTTTTGGAGAACAACAATCTCTGTTCAACGTTCGTTACAACTGTTTCAAACTAGCCAAAAACCAGTCAGACGATTTTGTCACCTACACCGGATGCATGAATTGCGAGTGTGAGAGATTCCACCTTCAGAAGACCAGTTCAAATGTTTAATATTCATAGCAGGTCTACAATCATCCCAGGATTCAGAAATATGTTCCCGACTACTAGTAAAGCTTGAAACAGACATAAAGGTAACAGTCCAGGATTTGACAACAGAATGCAACAAGTTGTTAAATTTAAGAAAAGATACCATGTTGGTTCAACAACAATCCACCTTACTTTCCCATCCTTCTCAAGTTAGTCACATTCATTCGAATGACAAACCTAAAGAAAAGAAAATTCCACCATCTGCATGCTTGTCATGCAGTGAATGGCACTATACACGCTTTAGTCCATTCAAAAAACACAAGTGCCAGGTGTGCCATAAACGTAGCCACAAGGAAAAGTTTTGTCATCTTCCAACAGCCAAATCTGCTGATCAATCAAACTAAGTCTGCTTATGGAACTTATAAAAAAATGAAGCAGAGGAGAAAATCACATTCAGTGTCTGCTTCCTTCAAAATTGACTTCAAATCCCGCAGGAAATACATCATGTGTTGGTATGAATGATTTCCCAGTTCATTTTCAATTCGACACAGCATCTGATATCACCCTCATTTCACGGAACACATGGACAAAAATTGGCAAACCTGATCTACTGAATACAAACTACATTGCCCAGAGCACATCAGGAAATGACATTCAACTCACTGGTGAACTAAATTGTTCTGTTTCTTTCCATGATAAACAATTCACTGAAACATGCTACATGACAGATACAGATCTAAATCTGATCGGTCTAGACTGGATTGAAGAACTTGATCTCTTCACTGATTTCAATCTGTTTTCAACACATTTTCTCTCAAGTCAGTTCAAGACACTGAAAAATATTTTACTCAGACACTTAAGTTTAAGTTTAGTGATATTTTTTGAGAGGATCTTGGGTGTTGCTTGATACTTCAAGCCAGTATCAAGTTGAAAGCAGATAGCAATCCAACATTTAGGCCCAAACACCCTGTCTCTTATGCAGCTCTCAACATAGTTGAAAAGGAACTGAATCGCCTCCAAGAAACTGGAGTAATTGAGCCAACAAACTACTCCAGATGGGCGGCTCCTATTGTTGTAGTCAGGAAAACAAATGGCAAAGTCCGCATCTGTGCTGATTATTCCACAGGATTAAATAATGTGCTAGATACACACCAATATCCCCTGCCAATAACTGAAGAACTTTTTGCCAAGTTAAATGGTGGAATCTGTTTTGCAAAAATTGATTTTTCAGATGCATTTCTGCAAATAGAAGTTGATGTGGACTCCAAGGAGCTCCTTACAATCAACACCCACAAGGGTTTATTTAGATATAACCTTCTTCCATTTGGAGTCAAAACAGCACTAGCGATATTCCAGCAGACTATGGATGCCATGCTCACAGGTATAACCGGAGCCACAACATTTATCGATGACATCATCATCACAGGCACATCCCAGGATGAACTTTTACAATTTGAACATATTCAACAATATGGTTTTCGTGTACAAACGGAAAAATGTCAATTTTACTGGATGTCGATAAAATATCTTGGAATTATTTTTGATAAAACAGGCCGATGACTGGACCCTGAGAACATTTCAGCCATCAAAAACATGCCAGCTCCAACAAACATCAAAACTGTACATTCTTTTCTTGGGTTAGTAAGCTACCACAGTTTATTTTCCTCTGAATCACCTTCTAAAAAAAGAGGTTACAAGGAACTGGTGACCAGAATGCAAAGCTGCCTTTGCCAAAATTAAAGCTTCACTTTCGTCAGATCTCCTGACACATTTCAATCCATCCTTGGACATTGTTGTAGTTTCTGATGCTTTTGACTATGGTGTTGGAGCCGTGATCTCTCACATCTTTCCTGACGGCACTCAGAAAGCTATTGCGCATACGTCTAGGTCATTGACACCTGCAGAAAGGAACTATGGCCAAATCGAGAAAGAAGCTTTGGCAATAATATATGCCATAAAAAAATTCCACAAAATGATTTATGGATGTCATTTCACCTTGGTCACAGACCATAAACCTCTGATAAGCATTTTTGGCTCCAAGAAAGGAATTCCAATGTATACCGCCAATCGGTTACAACAATGGGCTACCACACTTCTGGATTATGATTTCTTGATCAAGTACCTTTCAACCAATTCAATTGGACATGCAGATGCCTTATCCAGACTCAGTAACATGCACCAAAAACTGCCTGAAGATTCAGTTGTTGCAGCAATATCCTTGGAGCCAGAAATCTCTTCAATGCTCACAGCTAGAGTAAGGGAACTGCCAGTTACTTTCCACATGATTAAAGAAGCCACAGCTTCTGACTCTCTACTATAGGTAGTCATCTGCTACCACCATACCAAGTGGCCAACAGTATCCCCAAATAAACAATTACTACCATTCTTCCAACGGAAATCTTTCTTATCCGAGGTTGATAGTATACTTCTTTCTTTGAATGGGTTACCGTTCCTTCATCCCTACAAGACAGGATTATCAAACAGTTTCATTTTGGATACCAAGGTGTCAGTCGTATGAAGGCTTTAGCACGTGGTTATGTCTACTGGCCAAATATGGATAAGCAGCTAGAAGACCTCGCACACACTTGAAACCAAATGCCAGCTAGCAGCTAAAACTCCTCAGAAATCTACACTTTCTTCATGGCCTGTTCCAGATTCCCCATGGTCACACCTCCACATAGATTTTGCAGGACCAACCAATGGACAATCCTTTCTCATTGTTGTAGATACCTACAGCAAATAGCCTAAGATTTTTCCAATGTCCCGTATCACTTCTGAAGAAACAATTTCCAAACTTCAGATAAGTTTTAGCAGATTCGGCATTCCTGAGACTTTGGTCTCTGACAATGGCACCGTGTTTACTTCAGCCAAATTTTCCACTTTCTGCCAGGAAAATGGTATCAACCACATTCATGCACCACCATTTCATCCACAGTGAAATGGTCAGGTTGAACGTCTTGTGGATACCTTCAAGAGAGCACTCTTAAAACTCAGAGGAGAGGGGACAATGTCAGAAATACTGGAAAAACTTTTTGACAAGCTATAGGGCAACACCAAACCTGTACACACCAAATGATAGCTCACCTGCCAAATCATTGATGAATCGAAAAATTCGATTACACATCGATGTCTTATGTCCAAAACCACAACACTCCATCAAGAGAAACATAAAAATGGAACGGCAGTACAATCACTACCATGGTTCTGTTTAAAGACAATTCTTACCCGGTCAACAAGTCTTAACAAGAGACTACTGGAACAATACAGAAACATAGACTCAAGGACATTGTATGCCAAACTGGAAACGTCACTTACGACGTAAATGTCCAAAATTCCATTTGGGTTCGACATTCCAACCAACAGAGACCATCACATCTTCCAGCAGGAATACAACAAGACCCTACCATTCTATTGAACATCTTGTTGGACACCTTTGACTTGCCACAGCAAACTCCGGCAACTCCCCAGAACACCGAAGTAGAAACACAGGACCCAAACATCCGGAAGTCAGTTCGCACCCACCGTCCAGCACAGCACTTGCAGGTTGATCCTCACCTGAAGTCGTACAAGCAACAAATTTAAAAGGGGAGATGTTAGGACAAATAAAAACATATTCCAAAACAGAGTACCTCCCTTTTCACCTCTGAAAGTGATCAACGTGACATTCAAACGTGAGACGCGCGAATCAACAGACTTGGAATATGGCCGTCAGTGGTTAAGAACCCATGTATATTCTCCTGCCCTAATGGTTGTGACACACAACCCAGTAACTTGGGACTGATTCTATACGTACCTATGTTTGTAATGTTCTCCATGTAAAATAAATGTATACTTCCAGTCAACTGTGAGTAAATATCTACTTTTCTTTTGTTCCATGCATTTTCTTCACTTGCTGCACACACACACACACAAACACATTCATCCATGGACCATGAATTATTCTGTAAATTAAGGCATTTTAGTTATGAGACAAACACCCCATCTCATATTTCATTGATTTGATTGATTTCCATGGCTTATCAACCTTTTAAAAGTTATTTAAAGCTAGAAAATTAATAATCATAGAGGAGAAAGGTTGGTCTCATACTTTTCCGAAAGGTATTTGCATGTAAGTAAATATAACAAACCTAACTGAAATTGGAAGTCAGCTTTCCGATTAATAATTCTTCTGAGCCATTACCCATTTTACCAGCTTCAAATCCAAGCTTAAAGCAGCAGGTAAGTGGTCACTCATCTAGGTACTGCCCAGGCTTGACAGAAATACCTCTCACATAATGGTAAGATATTAGTGAAAGTGGTGTCTTCATCTAGCCTTACCATTATGTGGGAGGTATTTCTGCTATACCCTGAACAAGGTTTGTTTTATGCAGGTTTCGGTAAAAAGATAAATAAAATAAAACCCTCACTGTGTAGAACAAATATTAAAGCCACTTTCTATCAGAGACTTCTTAATAATGATGTCATGTGAAATAGATCTCAAGTGGCCAGACCAATATTAACTTTTGAACCAAAAATATTACAAAATTTGAAGATTTGCAACTTCATAGATTTGAAGACTTAATTAGTAAAAGTGTGAAAATGAACAAAAGATATTATTTTGAAAGAAATGCCAATCCTGTCAATTCCTACAACAGTTATTAATAAACAATATCTATAACAAAATTCAATAAACCAGAGATTTTGTAATAGAATATTATATTTTTATTTTACTTGCAAGTATATATGAAAGCTCATTAAAACTATAATTATCACCTTTGGCTACCCTTAGTTGGTTTCTAACATCATTAGCTCTATATACAAAGACAATATAATTTTGTGCTTTTTGGTCAGCAGACTGAATGATGAAATGCTCATAAATTTCAGCAGACTGATCATTGATGGCACAAATTTTGAACAACAAGCAAAAAATCTGAAACATGATTTAATTTTAATTAATTTTAATAATTGTAATTATTATCAAAAGTTAAACTTAAAAAAAGATATTCAAATCATTGCAATATCTTTCATGAAACCAGCAAATATACTTATCAATAAATGAACTTTATTACGCAATCATTTTGTAACCTACAATCAAGGTTGTTTAACTTTCAATCTTAGTTAAAGGATTCAAAACAACTTAAATATATGATAGCTGAAGTGTTAAAATAGCCATACACTTGGCATCAAAGATGAAAGCCACATATAAAATCAAGACTACTCACTTCTTCACTCTCATCATCATCATCGTCTTCATTGTCAATATTTTTAATCCTGTTTTCCAAAGAAGATGGAACTGGTGGCCCAATGAGATCAGCACCTTCATCATCATCATCAACTTCTTTACTGGCACCACATTTTATAGAAAATGGAACTGGTGAGCCAATATGTTCAGAATCTTCTCCATTGCTCTCAACAACCTTATCATAGGTAACATCTTTTTCAGATGTTTTGCAAGATAAAGGTTTAAATTTTAATGGTAATGATTTTCCCGTCTGCGCCACTGTAGGTTTTAAAAAATTTATTTGGTTTTCTTTTTTGGCTAAATGTGGGCCTGGCTTGTCTGGTATCAAACATTCTGAGGATTTGCTGTTATGATCTGGCAACAAAGAAAAAAGTGATTGCTATCAAAGTTCCATATAATTAATGATAGTCCAACAGAGGAATAAAAAAAAGAAAGAAAAAGCCTATTATTTATAATAATTTTTTTTAATAACAAAGGTGTTTCACTTTCATTTTAAAAGGTGGATATTTTTAATTTTATGACTGTTACACAGTATCAATCACCTCAAAAAAGAAAATCAGTTAATGTAAAAACATTAATACAAAGAAGAAATGTGACACATGTATCTTCTGCTCTTATTTGATTGGCATTTTGCTACTTTTAATCTGCATGTCATTTTTTACAATAATGTTCACTCTGTAAAAGGCTCAAGATCTACTAATGGCACAGGGCTACAGAGTAAGATGTAAGGAGGGATATCTGAGGAGATATGGGGAAGATAATAGTTAACCCAAGACTTGAACAGGTTAAGATTGTAGTGATCAGGGAAGCATCATCTTGGGAGTCAGTTCCACAAAGTCTAGTTATGAAGCATTTCAACAGCTCAGTTTAAAATATCTTATAACGAGGATAGATTAATATATAAAGCAATTTTTTAAACAATTGTTTATCTGGACACACTCTTTATGTGGCCTTGTTCTCAATAACTGTTATACATGACATCATGCGAGGCTATTTCAAATGTCCAGCTTCTTGCCTAAATATACTTTGTGTGTGTGTGTGTGTGTGTGTGTGTGTATATATAAAATTCCGAATACTACATTCATGAATAGCCATTTTGGTGAGAAAAACCTCGCCTCCTCAATAAGGATCAAAAATAAAATTTTCTTTCAAATATGGTACAAAAATTCACATTATCAGAAGGTCACTCAAAACCATTTCTACACACAGAAAGTTTACATTAACAAAATGGGGGTGGGGGAACTTAAGACAGAAAATAAATTAAGTCAAAACTTGTCATCCAGACATTGATAAAAGGTTATAAGAAAAAAGAGGAGGGGATTCAAGACTTGATTATAGAAGAAGACATCTGAACCAAGAAGAAGATTATATCTGTACCAAAAAATAAAAAAAATTAAACAGTGTCACTAGAATAGAAATGGTTGGGAGAAGGAAAAAGGAAAAAAGGAAAATGACATAGACAAGGGAAGAGTTAAAGGAGTAATAAGACATACAAAAAAGGAATAAAGAAGAAGAAAAAATCGTTGGTAGCCATGGTAACGAATGCCTGCTTCAGATGGTGAAAGGAAGGGATAGTTACATTAAAAGGAAAAAGTCAAAAGAAAAAGGAAAAGTAGAGAAAAGAAATAACATATTGCAATATTTAGCACTGTTCAAACTTTATCAAAAAAATATTTTTCTTTAAATTTTACCAAAAAAACATTTTGTTTCAATTAATCTGGCCTGACTAAAAATGGGGGTAATATTAATAGGTCTAAAATGTGAAATGGGCAAATAACGTATATACATACAAATACACATACATCTTCTTATACATATACACATACATTTATACAAACTCACATATACAGACACACACACACACACACACATATATATATATACATACATACATACATACATTTACCCATATATACATACAAATACACACACACATATATATATATATATATATATATATACATAAAAATACACACACACATATATATACTAGTAGCATAGCCCAGCGTTGCTCGGGTGTAATGAAAGCTTTAAAACTAATCCATGGTCCTGGAGCTCAGATTCTTTGGATGTTCGCATGAAAGACTAAAAAGCAATAGTTGTTTCCAGTTAAAGCGAAGTTGTAGACTGAAAGAAAAATGAATGGATGTAAGTCAAATTTTGATTTCCTGGTATTGATATTCAATAAGTTTTTTCTGTCGTGAACTGAACTTTGAAGGCTAAATAAGTCCTCTGAATAAATGGTATCATGGCTGAGACTAAGAACTACAATTATACCTACTTAGAGCAAAATCCGAAGCAAAAACTAAAATAAAAGGGCTGAAAAAAAATACAGACATACAGACAGATGAACAAACACACATGCAAACATCTTGCCTTTTATATATATATATATAATCGATTTTCTGCACTATTGTAAGAACAGCAACCTTGAAACTTCTGAATATCGTTTCTTATGTCTTTGTCTATGTGTATCAAATTTGATGAAAATCGGACCAGTCCTTCTATAACCGTTTTTTTTTTTTTTATGAATGTTCAATATTTATTGGGGGTAGCTCGACACAAAACCAAACTAAGGTAACGGGCACACAAACACACAGGCACACACATACACAAAGTTCCATTTATAAATAAGTTTAGATATACATAAAAATATATACACATATATATATATTTTCTAAACATATTCTATTAAATATAAGAGACAATGAATGTCTACTATGTTTAATCATGAGCCGTTCTAAACGTCGTATTTTTGCTTTAATTTCAGTTGAAAATAAAGACAAAAATTCTCCAACATGTGGATAATTATTTATTGGTTTTCTTCTAAGCTTTCAGCTCACATGAGCCATCTTCAGAGAGATAGTTTAAACTGAAATATTATAAAATCCACCATCGATTTTATCCATACACACACATATATACATATATATACACACTTAGGCGCACACACACATCTGTGTGTATACACACACACATCTGTGTGTATACACACTTAGGCACACACACACACACATATCTGTGTGTATACACACTTAGGCACACACACACACACATATCTGTGTGTATACACACTTAGGCACACACACACACACATATCTGTGTGTATACACACTTAGGCGCACACACACACATATCTGTGTGTATACACACTTAGGCGCACACACACACATATCTGTGTGTATACACACTTAGGCGCACACACACACACACACATATCTGTGTGTATACACACTTAGGCACACACACACACACATATCTGTGTGTATACACACTTAGGCACACACACACACACATATCTGTGTGTATGCACACTTAGGCACACACACACACACATATCTGTGTGTATGCACACTTAGGCACACACACACACACATATCTGTGTGTATGCACACTTAGGCACACACACACACACATATCTGTGTGTATGCACACTTAGGCACACACACACACACATATCTGTGTGTATACACACTTAGGCACACACACACACACATATCTGTGTGTATACACACTTAGGCACACACACACACATCTGTGTGTATACACACTTAGGCACACACACACACACACACACACACACATCTGTGTGTATACACACTTAGGCACACACACACACACACATATCTGTGTGTATACACACTTAGGCACACACACACACATATATATGTAAATATATGTATATACACTTATGCTTACAAAACATATATATATATATGTAAATATGTGTATATACACTTATGCATATGAATATATATATATATGTATACATATGTAACATTTATATATCTATATATATATATATATATATATAAACGAATATATATATATATATATATATACACATTTATACATATGTATACATTTATATATATAAACGAATATATATATACACACATTTATACATATGTATACATGTGTATATATATATATAAACGAATATATATATATATGTATACATGTGTATATATATATAAATGAATATATATGTATACATTTATACATATGTATACATGCGTGTATATATATATATATATATATAAATGAATATATATATATATGTATACATTTATATACTTATATAGACATTTATATATATATATATATATACACACATATTTGTATATATATATATATATATATATATATATATAGATGTATACATTTATGTACATATATAGATGTATACATTTATATACATATATATGTGTGTACATTTATATACATATATATATGTGTACATTTATATACATATATATGTGTACATTTATATACATATATATATGTGTACATTTATATACATATATATATGTATATTTAAATATACACATATATATATGTATATAAATGTACACTATATATTATATAAATACACACATATATGTATATAAATGTACACATATATATATATGTATATAAATGTACACATATATATATATGTGTACATTTATATACATATATATATATGTGTACATTTATATACATATATATATATGTGTACATTTATATACATATATATATATGTGTACATTTATATACATATATGTGTACATTTATATACATATATATATATGTGTACATTTATATACATATATATATATGTGTACATTTATATACATATATATATATGTGTACATTTATATATATATATGTGTACATTTATATACATATATATATATGTGTACATTTATATACATATATATATATGTGTACATTTATATACATATATGTGTACATTTATATACATATATGTGTACATTTATATACATATATGTGTACATTTATATACATATATATATATGTGTACATTTATATACATATATATATATATGTGTACATTTATATACATATATATATATGTGTACATTTATATACATATATATGTGTACATTTATATACATATATATGTGTACATTTATATACATATATATATGTGTACATTTATATACATATACATATGTGTACATTTATATACATATACATATGTGTACATTTATATACATGTGTACATTTATATACATATACATGTGTATATACATATACATGTGTACATTTATATACATATATACATTTATATACATATATACATATATATACATTGATATATATGTATACGTCTATATATATATATATATACACACATTTTTATATATATGTATACATATATATATATATATATATATATACATGTGTATATATATATATATATATATATATATATATATATATATATATATATATATATATGTATGTATACATTTATATATAAATTAAATAGGATTTATTCAAAAATGTTGTATGTACATTTCAACTTGAAATCCCCACAGGGGATAATGCATCACCTCAGCAACGAAAAAAACCCTTTCTGATACTGGAGAAAAAAATCAGTCTATTTTTTCGTTTTTAACTCATAGATAGATTTGCAAAAAAAGTTTAAAAAGAAAGAAAAAGGAAAAGAGAAAAAGAAAAAATAAAATAAAGTAAACAAAAAAAGAGAAATTGGCATCGTCTCAGTTGGCAAAAAAGGAAAGAAAATTGTAACCTAAATAGAACAGACGGTGTATTGAATTGATATTAGGTTAAGCAAAACAGAAAAAAGGTGGGAGGTAAGAGAGATAAACGAAGGGAGGGAAAAAAGAAAAGAAAGAAAAAATATTTTATATATTATAGGCGCTCGACATATTCAAACACCTAACTTCACAAAAACGTTGAAGTATTAGAAAAAGGCCTTTTACTTAAAAAGGTATAATTATTTTTAAAGGGAAAAAAGATATAGGATTTAAAATAATTTTTTTTTTAAATTAGGTCATTTAATTTAAACTAAATAAAGATACCTCTAGGTATAAATGAAAAAAAAAAATTTTTTATTTACAATTATACATACACACATCTCTTCAAACACACATCTCTTCAATTATAAATACATATATACATACAGATACACACACATACATTCAATTACATACACACACATATATACATTATACATATGCATACATACACATACATATAAAAAATTAATACAAAAATTTATAAAAAAATTTAATGAATATTATGAAGGGAAATATAAGTAGAGCATTTAAATAGCTAAAAAAAATTTTTATACACATAAATACATATGTACACATACACAAACATACACACATATATACAAAAATACACATACACACACAAAAGAAAAAAGAAAAAAGAAAAATTAAAAATTAAAATTTAAAATCCACCCTATGCCGGCACTTATTGATAAATTCCTTTCTAAGATTCAAAAGCAAGTTCTGATGAGGATACTTCAAAATCAGAATCTTCTCCAATAGACATAGACGGCACCTATCACGAAAATTTTTAGGGGTACAGGCTGAGCCTATTAGTTTCCAGCTGATTTCAGGGTCCTGCCCTTCCTCCTTCATTTTCCAGAATCTACGTGATAGTGCCGTATGGAATCTTTGGTTAAGATTCAAAAACGAGTACCTGTGGTTGCAAAGTCTCTGTTTGAAAGGGCGCGCGGACATACCAATATAAGTCCGGTAATTGTCTTTGTTGTTAGATAGAGAAATACGGGCTTCATAAATTGCTTGGGTGGATTTACATTTGCCCTGCACCGGGCAGGTATCCACAGAATTACAATTGCATTTATCAACAATTCCAGATTTGACTTCGGTATTATTTAAGTTCATTAAAATATGCCTATTATGGGAATTAATAATATCATCTATATGTGCAAGAGTAACTGATTTTAAGGGTGAATTTATTAAAAATTTTATGTTTATCGATTAATCTGAGAAAATACTTACCAATGTTGATATTAGTTAGTTTACAATAAGGAGGGTTAAACCAAATTATCTTCCTTTTTCTGCATTTTCTAGTGTTTTTAGTTTTTGATGATTCTGGGTTTATAGCAGGCTTATTATATGTTAACTTGTTAATAAAACCGCTTTTCTGAAGGGCCTTATCATAAATTTCTTTACTTGTGTTGAAATTTTTTATATTAGATGATAATTGGTTAACCGTATAATTTACTATCTTGGGTATTTGTCTTCTAATATTTTTGGGGTGGTTGGACAAACGATTTATATAGGTGGGAGAACTATTTTCTTTGAGAAAGGGTTGGTAGGAACCATTCTTTAAGTTAAGGGTGATATCTAGATAGTTTACAATTTTGAGATTGGAAGTAACCACAACCTTAAAACCTAGAAAATTTAGGGCTCTGATAATTTTCTTATGTATTCTATTAGTGTAAGGCCCATTGGAATTGTGAATACATATCAGTCCATCATCTCGATATAGGCCTATTAGTTTAGGGTCTAAAAATCTACATAAAATATCTAAAGTATAAATACTTATTAGATCTGCTACCTAGGCTGAATCATAGGCTCCCATAGGGACATCAAAAATATCTTTAGGCCCTTTTGTCCAAGCAGAATTGTCAAAAGTGAGAATGGATTTTCTAGCTCACAGTATAATCCTGTAGTCTTTATCCGAAATATCAACAATTTCGAGCAAAGTCTAAAGAATCCACAAGAAGTTTCTTTGATATACAGGAATAGAAATCCACAATATGAAAATTTTAAGAAAGTGGATTTAGATTTGTCATTGATATTATCAAACCATTTTATGGTATATAAGAAACTATTCCAAAGATTGGGTTGTAAATTAGATTGTAACTTCTCTATTAGGTTCCTCAGAATTTCCATACAAATTATGCCTAATTCACTTTCAGCAGAATTAATTATTCTAATTCGTAATTTATTTTGGAACCAAAATTCCAAAATAAATTACAAATTACAAACTAGACTAATTCATCCTACTAAAAGTGAATTAGGCATAATTTCTAGGGAATAGAAATGTAAAAGTATATATATATATATATATGCATAAATGTATAAATATATACATATACACATAAATGTACACAAATATACATGTATATATATATATATATACACATAAATTTATGTATGTATATATAGCTATACACATAAATGTACATATACATTTATGTATATATATATATATATATACATTTCTGTGTATATATATATATATATATATATATATATATGTATATATAATGCGTATACATACATATTTATATATATATATATATATATGTATACACATTTATACATGTATCTATACACACGCATTTTATATATGTATATATATATATATATATATACGTTCATTTATAAAAATACGTACTCATTTATGTATATACACATACATATATATGTACACATACACACAGAGATATACGCATATATATTTACACACAGAGACATACACACATACATATATATATATATATATATATATATATGCACTTACATACACACATATATATATACAAGCATATACATACACACACATATATATATGACACATACAAACACACACACAGATATATGCATATACATACATATATATATAGACACATACATACACACAAATATATACGCATATACATACATATATAGACACATACATACACACAAATATATACGCATATACATACACAGAGACACATGCATACAGATTCATATATATATATATATATATACGCATATACATACACATATATACATATACACACATGCATATACACACATATATATATACGCATATACATGCAATATGCAGATGGACACATGCATACACATACACACATATAGACACATGCATACATACACACACATATATATATGCATATACATACACATATATATATAAACACATACATATGTATAAACATATATACATATATATAGATATACACATACATGTCTGTGTATATACAAATATACATATATATACATGTATAAACATATATACAAATATACACATACATATCTACCTATATACATATATAAATAGATACACACATAC